>JAQFZQ010002369.1:0-14258 GCA_034696005.1 Glomeris marginata | reverse complement strand
AAAGCGAGTCAATTTCAGGACAGCGTTTGACTAACCTTTCTTGGTCATTTTGACCAACTATTTTCTCTCAGTGTAGGAAACACCGTTTATTTGCACATAAACTGAAGCGCCATTGTACATTCTTTTCTATTCCTATGAACGGGTGATGTTTAAGACCCCCGATCGTGTGCCGGCAACGGCCAGCTCAACACAAAACCAATGCCCTCATTTTTGTATAACCCCTCATCTGAAAATTCTGAAACTTTCAGGGATGATTCCAGAGATGCCCAAGTTTGTTAGGCAGCATCTACATTGAAATCAAAAAAGTGGAAAATTACCCTGTCCCATCACTTTACGATGCTTGAATAGTGTATATGTTGTAGTAAATGTGAGGAGACGTGATTCTGCAGAATTACTAAACCAGTAAATGCGAGGAATCAATGCTAAAACATTAAATTACGTAAATACCGCTTTTCGCCCCACCCCCAATAATTTTTGTACATGTGTGCGGGACTGAGTAACGTTTAGTTAGTTGGTTTATATTAGGTTAGGTTAGGTTTTGAACGCGCCCACGGCTCGCAAAGTAAAATAGGCTTACCGCACATTTACTAGTGATTCTGCAAAATCGCTGGTTCCGTACATTTACTATCACATATACAACCCATTAGCATGAGTTTTCATTTAAGATTCATATTCGCATTGTTAATCCCAAATGTCTCACTCAACACACCCTTTAACTTTGTAACACAATCACATCAACACCCTGTATTTGTTGTTTCGGATAATCCAGATTTTGGATAATCGAGGTTCTACTGTAGCAGCAGATCATTTGTATGAAATTTAACATAATTTACAGTGGAATGGCAGCAAGGACCAATTTGCCTGTCCGATGGTTTCTGGCAGCACTAAATTTCTTTTTGTTTTTTATTTCAAATGCATACCTGATTTTATTTTCCGCAGAAATAATACTACACGGAAAAAGTTCGAACACAATACTAAGAGACTTGTGTAATTTTCCCAGAATAGTTCACTTGTACAGAACCACATCTGTCTATCGTCAATTGCACAAAGTAAGTGAGCAATCTTAGCATTCCTGACCAGACAGTTCAAGCGGGTGTCTGTCCTCTTAGCATCCTCTCTTGGTTAAACTCATTTTTTACAGTGTCAGTTCATCAGCTTGCCTCATACTACCATTACTGAGTTATAAGTACAGTATGGATATATGTGCCTTAGTCATCTATGTGCAATCGGTCAGCTCCCTAATGAGGGTGTACAAAGAGGCTCCATTCATGAAATTGATTTGCCAGGTGCACCGCCTGCAATAGATAGACTATGGCACATATACTTATATACAATTAGAATGCTCTCGATTGTAACTATTTAAATAGACCGATTTTATGTGCCTTGCTATTGGGTGAAATATAAAATAAAAATGGCGGCTTTGTTGTTGATATCTATTCAACACCAAACAGGGTTGCTTGCATGATTATCCACATTTTGGCCTCCATACTGGCAATGGGACACACCTACTGAAATTTGTCAATTAATGTGCAACATGGTTATCATCACATCTAGTATGTATGATCATCACCTAGTACAATATGGTGTACTTATATACCTGATAACCACCACCGATGTTCAGTGTTGTTGATTAAGTTGTTGTTGCTGTTGATTTTGTTGTGGTTGTTGTTGTTGCTGTTGATTTTGTTGTTGTTGCAGTTAATTTTGTTGTTGTTGCTGCTGATCCTGTTGCTGCTGTTGCTATCATGTCTCAACCAGTTGGTTCCACTTTCACAACCAAGCCAGCTCCACCTAAGGTTTTCAAATGTTGTCAGGCTACACGGTCTGCACTTACAACACACCAGTTAAACCAGTTTTGCACTATAAAAGCAGCAGAGGGAATCAGGAACCTTGCAGTTGCATTGTGGAATTCTTCAGCTCGAGGTTCGCCATCATTTCATCTTCACCATCTGGGTCGTCCTCCTCATCTGTGTACTTCCTTACTATGTGGTTCCAGTCAAGTTTCGCTCGCCAATTTATAGTGTTCCTGCCTGCCACCAATAGTGACAAACAATGTCCAGTCAGCTTTATACGTGCCCGGCGGCTCTGTGGTCTGACAGAAATCAACTGCTATAGACTCAACAGTGGTCATCAACATGATAGCTGAACAACTGCAGGCTCAGATCCAGGCCTCCTTGCAGAGAGGGTTACATTGAGATCCGAGCTCTGAACATTGCATGCAGCCAAACTGGCTCGTGCCCGGCCACACCCCACAGAAAGATATAGCGGTGGTGCAAATCTGAATGAGTTTATTAACCAGATGCGGACCATCCTTCTACAGCAAGGTATGCTCTTTCAAGTCATATTGATTTTATGTCATTACACATTGGATGGAGCCCTCTTATGGTACACAGCCTTATGTGCCCAAGCATTTCCTGCAAGCTCTGGAACAGCAGTATGTTGGCATCGAGCCAGCACATTGTCCAATGTAGAAGTGGATGCATTGCAGCAGGGAGGATTGTCTGCCACATAATAGATAACCCATTTTCTTAAAATTTTGGCAACATCCTCTTATGAAAATGATGCGCTAGCGAATGTGCTCCGACAAGGGCTGAACCCAGCACTAGCCGACAGGGTTGCTCTATTGCCAAGAACCTACAATATCTTTGAATTACAGAAACAATTATGGAAGCTGAACTTTCCCTCCAGGAAAGGGCGCGGGTACGCCAAGGAAGATTTAAGGGTCCATGTCAGCGCCACTACTTGTGCAGAAAAATCAAGGGTAACGGAAACCGAAAAAACCCACACCGGAGTCGCAACCTATGGAAATTGACTTTGCTTCTCAAGTGTGCCAAGAAGAATGTGCATGTCGATACACACAGTGCCTGTACTTTTATTGTGGCGCTCCTGACCATCAAGTAGGTGGGCACCCTAAGCGCCCAAAATCATGTCAGGATGCTGCTAACGGTTTTCATAAACCCGAGGAAACCATTAGCCAGGCTCTTGACACATCATCAAACCTATTGTAGTCACTATCGTTCGGGAAAAAGATTCCAAGAAGGTCCCAGTCCATGTGCAAATACTCTAGAGCCAGTGATGTTTTTATTGATGAAAACTTTGTGAGAAAACATTCACTACCAGTCATAGAAGTGGAGAACCCATCAAGATAGGAACTTTTTGATGACAAACTGTCTTGTGCCAGACCTGTTTGCTACAAAGTGTCACAGACAGTTTTGCAACTGGCAGTGGCTACGTCACCTTACACTCGATCAATTGACAGCGCAGCGCCACCAGGACGGTTCAGTTCCTGCCAGTGATGAATTCTTAGATACCAATGCGCAGATCCATAAACAAGTCAAACAAGATATTGCTCGAGCCCAAGAATATCAAAAACACCAGGCTGATCGACAACGGTCCCTGCACACATTTGTGGTGGGTGATCAGGTTTGGCTTTTACACAGAATCATTAAAACTACTCGTCCATGTGATAAGTTCGATAATCGCCACCTTGGCCAATTTCCCATTGTGGAACAAATCAACGACGTGGCTTTCCTTCTTCAGTTACCTTCTTCCAAGGCTACCCATTATATTTTCCATGTGTCTCTGTTGGAGCCTTACCATGCCAACATCATCCCTGACCGTATACAACCTCCTCATCCAATTGAGTTCGACGGAGACTCACATTTCCGGGACAACCAAGTGTTTCAATCCCGTTGGCATTGTGGTCGTTTAGAATACTTGGTGGACTGGGAGGGCTTTGGGCCAGACATGTTCCATGAACGTTTTCCTGATGCCCCTAGCCCAGGTCGTCCACCCCCTTCTCGCCGAGGTTGTGGGGGAGACATGCAGTTATGTCTCGACCCCAATGTCCAAGTCTTGCCAAAGACCAACTGTCCAAAAAAAGTTGGTTCCACTTTCACCAAAAAGCCAACTCCACCTCAGGTTTTCACATGTTGTCAGGCTACAAGGTCCGCACTTACAACACACCAGTTAAACCAGTTTCGCCCTATGAAAGCAACAGAGGGAATCAGGAACCTTGCAGTTGTATTATGGACTTCCAAACTATGAGGTTTACCATCAGGTCATCTTTACCATGTGGGTCCTCCTCCTCATCTGTGGACTTCTTCATTATCAAGTTGCAGTGAAGTTTCGCTCATCAAGTTATAGTGTTCCTGTCTGCCACCAATAATCCCCGACAACGTCCAGTCAGCCTTATACATGCCCGGCAGCAGTGTTGTGTGACATCGTTGTTGCTGTGTTGTTATTGTTCCTGCTGTTGTTCGTGTATTTGTGGTTGTAGTTACGGTTGTTATTATTTTTATTTTTTTATTGTTATTAAAATCACCAATTGTTGAAGATATGTTCCCTACATAAATGTGAATCATATATCAAAACTTCATGTACATAAATCTGAAATTATCCGTGGGACGTTTGCAATAGCAATCGGCATGGCAGTTGAGACTACATCCGTTAAGGTTGTGATGTATGCTACTCTCTAAACATGGTGCCACCTGTATGTTTCATGGGCTTAGCTTTGACTGGGCCAGCCAGATGGCACCCTGTTTACTGTATTTTTCAGGGTAAGAGCATACCGTATGCCCCTGCCCTCCTCATACAACTTTTACAAGAATGGGAGGGGCATATGGTGTGCTCCTATCCCCCAAAAATACTATAGCGTGTAGCATATGTTATAATTTGAGCACACAGAGTGTCAACACTCATGCCGTTTGCTGTAGCGCTAGCACCTCCATGACTGCAATTTTGATTTCATTTTGCATGAGTACGGGAATGGTTACAGGAAAGAATATGGATTTGAAGGCATTTTACGGATAAAAAGTGTTGACGATTTGAAAGCTCATCATACGTATGAATGTTTAAGCAGTGGTTCCTGTATTTTCGCCTTGTTCCAAAAATACGGCAAAAAGTTCATGCAACCTCTGGGCAACATTGTCCAAAGTTTCCAGCTTGGTGTAAGCATACCTATTAGCATATCATCACAAAGAACTTTGCAATTAAACCATCTATTTCATAGAATGTAAGTTATAGTGTTTTCTTTCAAAATAACTATTTGAATGCTTTAAATACATTCATATACCATTTTCTATGTAGGTTTAACTGTTTTAGAGAAGTCGGTATCCTTCACATGTTACATGAAAGGTTTCTCCACATTCCTGATCCGTTACCGCATATGCCCTACCCGATTGACTTACCAGAAATTTATACATTTTTTATCATTATTGGAACTGGGATAGGTCTTGTGAGTGTTTTCCTAATTTTTCAGACTCAACTTTTTCAACGGACGTTTTTGAAAATTTTCAAAATGAGCTTTGCAAATTTTAAATCAATAGGTTTGATGTACTAAATTATGTATTGCACGTTTGATCAACCCGCTATTGTTAATTCCCGAATGCCAACGGTAAATATTTCCAACGAACCCTTGTCCAATTAACTTATTTATAAATTGCTTTAATTTACAAAGTCAAACATACACATGTATCTATCTATCTGTTAATTCGTCTAAATAAAATTAAGGTTTCTCAATTTCATTTGAACTACCTAATAAAATTGAGCTAAAATTTGGAAATTACAGCTTTCCTAGATTGTTTTATCTCCTAATCTTTACAAATTTAACCAAAAAATTGGCAATTCTCAGCTCATATCATATTACAACAGTGAATACATACATATAACTGCAGTAAGGCCAAGTGAAAAATATTAATGTTGATGAATGTTACAGATGAATATTTTCAGTGCATGAAACACAAATCATTTCTTACCACACCTTGCCAAATGCATTTCCATTAAGTGAAAATAGAGCTTTTGCACAACGCGTCGGGGGTGACGTCACCCATGACGCGCTGTGGGGTGGGTGGGTGGCGTTATGCATGCGCGGCCATGTTGTCTGTTTAGTTTGGCTAGACACGCACTCGCCGTACTGCGCAGCAAGGTAGATTTTCGCGGTAGCTGATCTGATCGAAGTACCTAAAACAGGTGAAATCTAATTATATCTACAGCACAGAGCCTACTTTTATTCAAGAAAAAGGGACCTTTTTGACAACTTTAATCCTTTAATTGCCATTGATCCCCCTCTCAGGAAAGCTCACAGAAATTATCAGATAACAATTGTTTATTACATATACTTTGTTTATTTCACATGAGAACATAATGATGTAAAACATAGTCAGTATTTTGCTTCAAATTTTTAATGTAGCTTTTGACTTCATTTACTTATTTTCTAAGTTGACAGGTGTTTCATATCTTGTTTCCACTTCAGTACAAACAATATAGGGTGTATACACTTATACAGGGTGTTTCGGAAATAGGTGGACAAACTTACAGGGAATATTCCCTGCATAAAAACAAGACAAAATGTTCATATAAACACATGTCCCCAAACGCTGATGTGTTTAAGTCGCACCTGAAACGTCACATCCATAATTCATGCTCACCACATCTGAAAATTCATTATTTATTGTAAATGCTACATTTGGATTCACAGCAGGTGCTCAAAATGCCCTCCATGGGATGCAATGCATGCATTAACAATAAATAATGAATTTTCAGATGTGGGGAGCATGAATTATGGATGTGACGTTTCAGGTGCTACTTAAACACCTAAGCGTTTGGGGACATGTGTTTATATGAACTTTATGTCTTGTTTTTATGCAGGGAATATTCCCTGTAAGTTTGTCCACCTATTTCCGAAACACCCTGAAGCTGCGAATGTGCATCTCCGATTAAAGGAAACTTAGAAAATTAGCTCAGACAAAATTCTGCTCACAAATGCTTCTAAGTACATCCTCCTGGCAGTAAAATGTTTTTTATACAGTGAACTTACTCATCATTTCACAAAAGCAGCATCACAACTGGTTCCAATTGCGGTCTTTTCAAGTTGCAGTCATGCATGATCTTTGTGGCTAGTTATGCATTTCCAGGAATAAAAGTAATTTCCCTCATTGGTACTTGCATAAACAAATGAACACATGACCAAGCCCTTACAGAAAATTTTGCATGGATGCAGTAAGGCTGCAAGTGAAACATTTGCAGCTTTGTACATGTATACAACATCCCTGATGGGTCATTCCATGTCAATTCAACGGAGCATATCTCACCTACTATCAACAAAATATCTATGCAATACACCAAATATATAAGCCTGAGGAAAAATATATTCACGGTTCTGCGATCCTCTGAAGTGTATGCAAATTACGATTAGTAGAAGGTTAATGTTTGATTTTTCTTGTAGTTCTCTAGATATTCGTTAAAATGCAATGAAATTTGGTGTCCGTATGCAGATTTCAGCAAGAGATCCATTCATTCAAACGGAAATGGTCTAAGTCTGGCATATGTTTTTAAATCAACTTGTGAAGTTGACAGTTGTTTCATTCAACTTCCACTACAGTCAACCAAAATTTTGACACCCAGTATAGTTGACTGTAAACAAGTATTGGAGCCCAAGCCAGATTTCGGTGGCTCTAAATACAGTATAGAGACATAGAGTAGACATAGAGTACACTTTGTTATCAATTTATTTCACAAGTATTTATTTGCGATACATTAAAAAGCAGCAAATATAATTTAGTAAGCATTACTTATATTATTTCCATTCTAATAATTTGAGCAATATCAATTGTTGTTTAAGCAGTTGCATTTTTAACACAACTGCAAGACAACGTTTATACTATGTATTTTATTATTACAATCCATATGTTGCAATAAGTTGCTCAGCTTTTAAAATGTATGCTTCTTTGGCAGCATCCTGAGTCATTCCTGCAATGTGCAACAAGTTTTAACATATAGTAATGCATGTAAATGATGCCAATCAGGCTTTTAGTTAATTTACCTTTCTTTGATTCCCAAGCATCCCATTTAGCTCGTCCCTTGAGGTCAAAAATGCCTGGTTTTCCTACAAAGCAGCATAATTAGGCACAATTATTGTGGCAATGACGTCTGATAGTAATTAAAACCTATTTACCTATATTTACATCACCAACTGTGGCTTGTTTAAATAATGCGTACAAATCCAACAGCTCTGCATCGGTTGGTTTGGCTTTCAAATTCTTTACATCATCTGCAGCCTTGTTAAATCTCTGAAATTAAAGTTTCCCACATTGAATAAACTTTACAATGCAAGAAGACTGATAACATTTCCTGAACTAACTAATTAAATAACAGAGCCAACAGGTCGAAGATTTTTGTTTTCTTGCCAAATGATTACGATCGCTTATATAGGAATACTGTAGTGGGCATTGTCTTCAAACAAAAAGCTTTTACTTTTCCAAAATGGTTTCCAATTGTCTGTTGCCGTGAAGCGTTACGTAAAATTCCCATTTGCGTGTTGCATTTAATTTCATCAATTATATCTACATAGTACTTAGGAATTGCAAAAAGGAAAATGCAAATGACTCATATAAAAGTAACAAAGATTCAGTGGCATTATTAACAAATTACTTTACTATCATTTAGCCTCTGAATTTGATAAAAAGCAATGCAAAAAGAAATTATGAAGTGTCTTTTCATATTTTCTTAATCATAAAATGATAAGGAAATATTTAAAATGAATACATGTACTTTAATAAATAAATCTGAGTAATATCACGTGCTTCTATCCTTGCGTGAAACCTTTGATATCTGCTAAATGGCTTCCTGTTACATTCATGGCATTCTGTTTTGATTGCATCATTTCAAAAGTTAGTACATGTTAATTAATGGATATCTGTGGAAATTCAAAAATGTGCATTTACTTGACCCTGAATTTATTTTGATGCAGTCTTTTGCATTTAAGTTAATATGCTCATCTCCAGAATTTATGGAAAGTTTAATTTTATCACAATTCAAATGGTTACAAATCTGAATGCTAACAATAGAGTATTTATTTTAAAATCAATACAGTAGCATATCAGCAAATCCGGTTTTACAAAAAAACCAGTGGGTTATATCTTTCTACAAGGTTTCAAAAATAAAATATCACAAAAGTAAAGATAAACCACGCATGCAGTACGTTCCATGCAAGGAGCAAAGTCTACGCATATTAACTTGTATAGTAAATCTATAATTGATTAAGATATACGCGTGTACTTCTTATAGGGGGTTGTTCACATATTATATAACGCCAAGTTCCCATGGATTATATTCAGATATTTTACCCATTTTTTCCTAAATTAGTCTTTTTATTATGTCAACATGCAGCTATAAGTTTTTGGTTTTTGTAAGGCCATGCCATAAGATGAATGACAAATTTGTAAATTTGTAAATGGCAATGCTGGGAACTGTAGCTAGTCTGGTCATATGGTCTGGTTTGGTCCCTATTATTTTAGATCCCTGGAGTGTGCATTTGAAGTTGTGGGAAATACAAACTATATATTTTTTTGGCATAAAAAGGATTTGTAATTATTATACATTCTCAAATAAAAAGTACAAATCACAGTTATTAAAATTGACACTTATTAATTTACTATACAATTTTGGTCCGATACCTCCCCTCACATTTAAATTGTAACCAATTTACAACAATTAAAAATACAACCCCCACTATTCATATTCTTAGCGGTACATAATATATGAACGTCCCCTAATTACTACAGTACGGATACGACGTCCTTATTATAAACGAGTATATATAATATTTTGTACTTACTTCGTCAAGTGAAGCCATCTTGAATTAGCCTGAAATAAATTAGAATAGGATATACTCAGAACGAGAGACAAATGGAACCGCAGAAGACACGTCCGTCAAGCAGGAAATTGATGTAAAGAAGAAGCCGACACAGCCGTGAACCGTGCGTGAACCCGTGAGCACGTGAGACACGAGAACCAATCAGGAAAAATTAAAAACCCGAACGCAGCGCCACTCAGCGTCAACTTGGGGAAGCTCTGTCATTGCCTCTTCCGGTTTGCTCCTACGGACAAAATGGTGAGTTTTACGTGTCTGCTTTCTAAAATCCAATATAATCCTATATAAATATCGATCATCTGTACCTTTAATTGTTTTGTACTTTCAATTTATTATCAAAACTTTAGTTTTAGCCTAAAATTGAAGTGATTAAAAGGGTGAATGATTTGTTTTTTTGTGATTGATCTCTGACGTGTTTGTTCTTGTGAAATTCTAGGCTAAACGTACGAAGAAAGTCGGCATCGTGGGTAAATATGGTACTCGATACGGAGCTTCCTTGAGGAAAATGGTTAAAAAGATGGAAATTACCCAACACGGAAAGTATACGTGCACGTTTTGTGGAAAGGTACGAGATCAAAAACAGAGTCCGTAAATATTAGGCCTACAGGTGTGACTAAATAAAATATGTAATATTTCTATCTTGTAATAGGAAGCGATGAAGCGAAAATGTGTAGGCATTTGGAACTGCAAAGGATGCAAGAAGGTGGTAGCAGGAGGTGCTTGGGTGTACAGGTATAACAAACAGGTTTTTAAATTAGGAAATCTATAAAATGACACATACTGATACATTTGTTCCAATTATTGCAGAACTACGGCAGCTGCAACAGTCCGTAGTGCTGTTCGACGTCTGCGTGAAATAAAAGAGCAATAAACCCTGAATAAACCAATTGATTCCAATAGCAAATTTAGTGCAAGTGTTATAATTTTATTGCCGGAGTGAAAAGCAGTTCAAAGCTTTTCAATTTCACACCAATATACCTACTATAACTTACAATTTCAACATTATTTACATATTACAAATAAAGGCTGCATTAGAAACAAAAAGTATTTTACACAACAAAAAAACAAACCAGTTCACAATATAATTCACGAGTAATTTAACAATATGCTATGCACTTTAATAAGCAATTAAATATAAAATCCTATTTTCCAAAACCTGAAATTGAGTCGAAACTTGCCACCAGCAAGTTTACAATTTGTTAGTGATCGTGATCACAGATCAGAATCTGATATGATTACATAATCGTTAAAATCATGGTCACTGCTAGATGGCTGCAGTGATATACTGTCCGATGATTCTGTAACATTGGAGTCTGATGTGTCTTCAGCCATAACTGAATCAACTTCTTGGGCAATTTTAATGTGTGAAGTGTTCAAGCTGCACTGGGGGACATCGTCAATTATGTTGTCGAGTGACGATTCTTCTAAATCTTCCTGTACTTGAAAATCTAGGTTTTCTTGAAAAATTTCTTCCTCTTCACTGGTGTCATCAAAATGACTCGATATGAATTTCATCTCGTTTTGTCCAGCTTCAACATTAACTGGTATAGGTAACAAATCTGTTTGGCTAGATTCATTACTGCTGTCATGTTCAGCAAACTCTGCTGCCAATTCAGCTATTTCATTGCTTTCTGTATCTTCACCTGGAACTAAAGTATTAGCCATTACTTTCCATATTGTCATTCCATTTATGTACTATATAGTCACATTACACTGATTACACAGTCCTCGCAACAAACACCGCTTTATTTACAGAACTACTACATGCCTACAATTGTTAGTACAAATTATGAAATACATTTAACAAAATATAAATTAAATTTTAATCACCATTGCTAATCATCTCATCAATTCCAAGCTCTTCTGCAAACATTGTTGACGTATATTCATCACGCGAGACATCCAATGGGCTTTGAAGTACTTCTAAATTTTCCTTGTTAGCTTCAGGTAAGAATTCATCAATATCTGTGCAATCCCTTTTCAGATCTCTTCCTGCTGTGCAACTCTCTAGAATGGAAATTTCTAGTTCAAATCTTTCATATAGTATTCAATGCAAATGATGAATGTAAAACGTATGGTACCAGCTTGATTAGTTTCTCCTCCAAACGTTAAACTTCCAAGTGAAGGCAAGAACCGCGAGAGGTTTGGGTAAACGTGAAGCATGAAACCAGGTCCAAGCATTACAGCCATAACTGGAGAAGAACACATGTATCAAGTCTAGTGGTATTTTGGCAATTGAGGACCTTTAATTGCAATGAACAGCCTACCAAGGGTGTAAACTATCACAACTCCTGGGACATGATGGCCAATGAAAGCCAGTGTTGAGAAGATAACCATTGTCAGGCCAAAAAACTGGTGGAATACAACATGGGTTAGGTACATTATTATTTTCAAAAAAGTAAAATCCTGATTGACACACATGTATTTTGGACAACCAATAAACATGGTTCATACTACTGTGGTTATTTTCAGTTTTCCAGAATGTTTAAACAAAATTTCATTAACATTATAAACTAATTGTATTAAAATAAATCATTTTTCTAAATAATTTTAATTTAAAACTCATTCAAATTGTATATTATATATTTATGTTGATTTCCAATAGTTTTCCAGGTAAATTCCCAAAGTTTCCCTGAATTTTCCTAGCTGAAAACTAAATTCCTTCTGATTTCCAGGTTTTCCTGAGTGGTATGAACCTTGATAAACAATAAATTTCAAATTTCTCACAAATGTTATCTGTATAAACTGAAATATCACCAACATTAGGTATCTTTTTTAACAGATTGGAAATGATAATCACTGTTACAAGTGCATAATACTGCATGTAAATCAAGATTTTACTTTCAAATAATTTTTTTAATAGCTATATATGCTTACCGAACTTGGTTGCTCACTGCGCAAATTTGCCAGCCATGTGTACCAATTTTTCCCAAGTGTACACATGTTGCTCAGATACCTACTTATTTCAGGAACGCTCAGAACTTGAAGATGAACTGGTGTCCATCTGTTTTTATTAAAGAAAACACTACTGAATCGCACAACAGTACGACTTTCATCAAACTTTCAAGGAAGAACTCACTCTTCTGATTCTTCTCCATCAGGAACAGGAACTAATGGATGGAAACAAAATATTATCAGTTACACATATGTATCCGGACAAAGATAAAATTATTTGAGTGCTATATGTTGAAATGTACCTCTAATTTCCGGCCATATCTCATGAATCCATGTTCGATAAACAAACGCAATGGCTGCTATCGAAATCAAAACGAAGTAAAATCGATATCCGCAGTAAACTCCAAACCTGGTGCACATGAAAAGCAAACATAATTTTAGAGCACATGACATATGCAATAAAACGTAATTACATACAAGTATAATAAATAAAATTACGAAATCTGGAAAAATGCATTAAAGATTGTATTTTCCAGAAAGGTTCATATGTGGTAGGTACACTGCACTGTTCAGTTTGATATACATATAGTATATTTTTAAAATAGATCTGTGAAATGTTTGCAAGAAAAGGAGAAGAAAAAACCGTTCCAGTCGCTGAATGATTTCTTTCCGGACGAAAATAGTTTCTTGTCATCAGTGCAATCCTATTTTGCAACATGACATTTTAGGGTTGAGGCGATTGCTCAATTTGTTATGAGAAACTTTGAAAAATTGCAAAACATGGTCGAGTTTCTTTTTATAAATACATGCTCTGCGCAATTCCCTTTTAATTATTATTTCATTGCATTCATTTTCCGCCCTCTAAATATGAGGCAATTTATATAGGATGATTCAACAGTAACAATGACCTTCATTAAAAGTTGTACCATGGCGTACATAACAATGCACATTATCTCTATTACATTTCACATGAATGAATATAATATTTACTGCGTATATTCCGAGATTCAAAACAAAGTTGTTTACTTTAATATTTCTTTCAGCATAAACATACACTCTTGGTATCGAATTTATTCTAGAAATAATTATTGAGAATTCAAATATACATACTAATTTAAAACGCGCATGCAGCATGTTATAACATTGAAAACTTCATTTGCATATACAATATATAATATGAATGTAATTAAATTTGCAAATTGGTTTGGTTTTATATTTATGAGTTTTTGACACAACAGTACAGCAATTTAGCCAGGTTTAGCTCACTATGGTTTTTGTAAAACAGGTTTTCTTTTCAAATGGGTTCGTCTCTGACCCAGTTACGTACTTGAATCCAAGTGTATAAATCCCAGCTGTTTACTCAATGTCTGTGAACCGCCCATTTTTATTTCTGACAATGCTGCTGAATACACAGGAAGAAAAAAGTTTAAGAAAAAGTCAGAAATGGGAACACCTTCATCACAAGGTTTCTCTGCAATTTCACGAGAAAGGTACCGGTCTGGCCTTTACAAAGTAACAAAGATGCTGCGCCATTAAACAGCTGATAATTTAAATATAACAGGGAACGTTGAAAAATGGCGCCCCAAATTCTTAACATTCGACGTAATATGTGGTAATAGCACTTCTGCATAACCTATTCGATTTCAAGTTTCTGGAAACACAAACCACAAACTCACCAAAAGAGAACGTTTGCAAGGGTAACGGCCACGGC
>JAQFZQ010002368.1:0-14259 GCA_034696005.1 Glomeris marginata | reverse complement strand
GTCTATTGGCCAAACCATGGCCTCCCCACCCCCCTCCAATTACAGTGTCCAAGCCTTTACTATACAGCCTTGGTCCATGCCAAAAGTGTAGAGAAGAACAAACAGTGAATCGTTTAGCATTCTGATTGGCTTGCAGGCATTACAAGTTCTGTAAAACGGTCGTCATCAGCCAATGAGAATGCTCACTTTTTAGTTTTATTGCAATTTCATGGTATAGAGCAACAAAAGTTTGTAATTTCAAATGGCGGTCACGTATCTTGCAAAGAGTCATTTCAAATTAAAGATGCTTTGTTATACTTACCCAAATAGAAGTTTCGCAAACATTAATCCCAAAGGTTGAGACGATTTGAGGTCTTTCATCATATGGCAAATGATTAATTCGTTGCAAATATAATCGGTGCTGTTTGATACAGTTGACAAAATGGCTTCCATCTTTACCAAGCTGTGACTTCGTTTTTCGTCTAAATTCCACAATTCCACATGGTCACTGCTTCTTCGACGTCTTCCAGAAAATCCGCCCAAGTCAAACACCAGGGGTGTGCTGATTTGCAAGACTAAAGGAAAGCCATGCAACAACACCATAAAATTTATAGCTGTGCAGCTCTGAACTTGTTAAACCGATAGGCTACAGTAAAAATGAAATAAGATGCAATCATTCAGACGATATGTTGAAATGCCTTTTTGAAATGACCAGGATTTTAGCACAATGACTTACACAATTACCTCATATCCTAGAAGAACACATTTAAACTTGTAACTTGTTATATAACAACATTCAGCACTTGTTTACTGGGTGGATGAAAATAAAGGGCCGCATCTAATAACTTTCTTAATAATCAAAATATTGAAGAATTTTTTCGCAAACAAAAAGGAAGTCATAGATGCGCTTTACAATGTATTATTTGAATTTCCAGGGAGACCCTTATTTCACGTTCAACCGAATTCTAAATTTGCAACCGTTAAGATAGGTGGTCAGTTCCAATTGGAAAGTTGTAGAACGAGCCAAAATACGTAGGATGGGACAAGTTTAGCAATTTTCCGGACATTAGCGCATCATCCAGCAATGTATTAATCAATGCATTGCATGCAGTGCGGAAAAGAATGCGAGAGAACAATGTGTGATGCTGTCAAGCCACACCGTTATGTTAATTACGCTTGCCTGGTGTAACAGTTTTATTTGACGTAGATATTTGTATGTTTACATTTTGTAGTTCCACCTGTTTGTGCATACTGTAAAACTGACACAAGCATAACTATACGTCATTTTTTTAGATCAAGTGGTGTAGTGGTCAGCATTTAGTACAAATATAACATATAACATGTTTTAAATGCCTTTGCTCGAGTCATATGAAATACTGTGATGCTCGTTATGTGTGGGAACCCAACAGTGTGCATTGCACAGTGCATTTATTATTTCTTATTTGCCTGCTAAAATAATTCTACAATATTTTGATTATTAAAAAAGTTATTTGATGCGGCCCTTGTTTTGCATTCACCCCAGCATACAAGCAACTGAAGAAAAACATGGCCGACAAGGGGCGCCAGCTAACAATTACAGATAACCTCTTGCCAAGTTATTATTATGTCACTTACAAAAGTCAAATTCCTGCAGAAATGAAACAAATCCAAAGGATTTTCCGCCATCATCATCATCTGCCGAGTGACCATAGTCTCCTCCACCATTTCCATAACTGCCACCACTGCCACCACTGCTGCCATAGCTTCCTCCACTGCTACCGTAAGAACCTTGACTGCTGCCATAGCTCCCACCACTGCTACCGGAACTACCTTGATTGCTGCCATAGTCCCCACCACTGCCGCCATACCCATCTCCATTATTACTTCCACCAAACACACCAAGGACCAACATGGTCGCGAATAACAAAAGGCGAGTTACGGGTAGCATAATTTCCAGCGAGGAGCTCCTTCTGAGAGATTCCTCTACTCAACACATTTATATACACTCCAATATGTGCATAATATGCCGTTTTACAACCTTTACAATTTTCGCTAATCCGGAAGACAAATGCTCATCAGCACTCAACCCAAGCTTATTATGAGAAGTGGTATAAGTGGTAAATTGAGTATAATTAATAATGGCGCATCCTGCTCACCATTCGTCACCTTTATTACATGTATATATTCATTTCCGTAACCCTCACTTAGGAAATTATATACACTTATGCAATGGCAGTTTCTCGAGGGTCAAGTTTTATTTAACATGAACTTCATAGACCTAGCATATTTTCCAGGTCCATTACTGTATTAAAAATATTATTATACTTGGAGCAGTCTCCAAGCCTACTTGCATGAACATGGTCACCCAAATGCACAAACCTGTTGAATGAAACAAAGGAGGTATAAAATGACACAAAATGATACTTTTGAATTTTCCGATTTCGGTTTCTCTGATTGGCTGCCACATAACATGCGTTTAGGGGTCCTTGCTCACACTCTCGTCTTTTGCCATAAGCCAAAATGGCGGTCCCTTGGGGAATCGATCTCCTTCAAGCGGAATTACAATTTTACAGCCTCGCAAACCCAGGTCCAAGCGAATATCACAGTATATATGTATATCGCTGCTCCTTAACATTTTTAGTTAATTTAGGTTAGGTTAGGTCACGTTAGGTTAGGTCAGGTTAAGTCAGGTTAGTTAAGGCTAAAAAATCGTTATAAGGATCTATAAGGATCTCAAATGCCATTAGGAAAACACATTTGCTGCCACAATTTACAAAACGGACGTTCAGGGCCCTGGGTTCCCGATTTCTGGTGCCATTTTACCTCCTATTTGAAAATGAAAACGAATTTCAAAAAACCGATGGAACCATAGGTACTCCAAGACATCCTGAACAACCTACTTTCGTTGGTTTTTCGAAATCACTCCTCGTTTTTCCAAAATAAAGATCGCAAGCTTCCAAAAACGCGATTTACCACCCCCAAAAAAACGCTCCACCCGGTCGTGCGCGACGTCCGCCCTTAAGAATTTTAGACAGTACCACGCAATTCAATGTGACCAAGATGAAAACGATTAACAAGTTACAGTGGCCGCAACCAAAGTTGAGCCTCAAATGCACCCACAGGTGCAAGAGGGGTTTTCTAAGAATTTTCCGTTCCTAATGACTTCACCAAACCTGAATGACCACATTCCCATGGAATGGACCCGCTTAAGTTTAGTGTGAGGTGATGCCTATGCCGAATTTAATATGAAATCGTATACAAAAGATTGGAAATTGTTAATGGCAACGTTAATATAAATAAATTCCATGCAGTATTTTGTTACACGAAATTCAAACAAAATAATTTATGTACGGATAATTATTTTCATTGATTACATATGAGGAAACTACAAAAACACAGCACAGGGTGGACAGAGTTCAAATTTAGCTTCGCAGAGCAGGATCTTCAATATGTAAGTAAACTACACCCCCATTCCAAATTCTCGAACATTTACCTCGCCGCCGAAACCCCCAAAAGGAAATTATGTGATGGACGTTTCCTATCCTTAGCGTTTAGTAGCCTTGTGTTGATAAATTGCTTGTTCGGAAACCGAGACACTTTTTGTTCAGAAAAAATTTCCAGAAACCGAATTGCTGGTGATCCGCGTGAGGCGTTTGTAACCGGAGTGGACTAATCTGGCCATTTTTAATGTTTGATTTTTTTAGTTAATTAGCATTTTTGAAAAATGAACGTCATATTGAGCATCACAATGTTCCTTTACAAATGTTTAATAGAAACAATTAACACAAAAATCAGTGATCATAATTAAAACAATTGGAACAAATGAAACAATTGTACCTATTTAAGCAAATGAAACACAATTCAAACAAATACAACAAAACATACCATAAAGTGCTACATTACTTGTAGTTCCCCAAGGAAATTATTTGGTTTTGGAGTTTTGGAATCTAAACTTTAAAATCCATGTAATTTCCCCATTTTTTAAAATTGTATGAAATGCACATGAAACATTTTGTTAATTAACATTTGGCAATATAACAGCTTTATATATTTGTAAATCAAAAACGTAATGCTTTCCGGATAGCTCACGTATTACAATCATTAACAGCTTGTTGATTGAAACATTTTCCCTAAGTACTAACAGGCTAGTGTAACATTTCTCCAATTGTCTCTTGAGTGCTAAAACAATATATGTTCTGACATGGTTTACCAAAATTAAGTCATATCCTGGCTTTATAGAACTCCGCGTTTATTTACAAGCGTTGGACGTGACAGTATTTTGTTATAATCTCGTTGAAACTGTAAAACAGTTTATCCTGTTGCTTCTCTATGAAATAAGTATTGATCTATTACAGTAATGACCTCCAAGAAGACATACTTTTCACACTAGGACACTTTAGACAAGGGTTGATTATAAAGAATTTTGCTTATCCCGATACAATTCAATGTAGCAGAATACATTTTGCAATAAATATGTAAACTAATTTTATATTTAAACTTGACTATGTGAAGATTGTATTGGTGCAAACAGATTTGAATTTAAGATATTAATAAAAAAGATCAAAATCTTCAAATTTAATTTTGATTTCGACCACATTCAACCCAAAGGGCAAAATTCACCTTAGAAAATATTGTTTAATTATAACGAATAGATTAACTTGAATAGGGTAAAAAAGTTGCGCTTTTATTAACTTCATCCACTCTTGGTGTTACCAAGAACTGTGACACAAACTATGGGCAACAACTTGCAAACACAACTAACGTATTTCGGAAGTCCACTTTATTGAATACACCATTTTCTTCCGAGTATTTTGGAAATGCAACATTCTTTGTACTTTTGGACAATATATTTCCAATCGATGTATGCAGTGAAGTCATAAATTTCAAGCAATATTTCTGATTGGTATGTACAATTTATTACATTTTATGTATGCTTTAAGATTTTTGTTTAAAAAAATGCCAAAAATAAAGGCGAACTGACAGCGAATCCTAACACAATCATTTTTTGGTGAAAATTGATCAATATACTCACAAATAATCATCTCCCAAAAGCTGAAATGTCAAGAAAACGGACATTTCGAGATTTTTTTGCGACGAGTGTTAGGTTGATTTGCTCTGATTGGTCGAAAAGGGTACACTGGCTAGGGCGTGGCTCACAGTTGAGTATATTGATCAATTTTCACAAAAAAATGACTGTGTTGGGATTCGCTGTCAGTTCACCTTTAAAGGTGCAAATTTATTCCAAATTAAATTTCTGTTCCAACCCGTACATTATTTCACTCTATTTGAAATATACATAGGTTGACACTGGTAGCAATAAAAGCCTGGAGGGAAACGTTGCAGGAAACACCCCCTTCGATTTGAATACGCAAATAAAGCGATCGGGTTGTGAAAACATGTAGGCCTAGCTAAACCGGGTGTAAAAACGGTGTAAAATGAAGAAACAACCCCTGAGGTTCTTACGCATGCGTCTTTAGATGTTTCCTAAACTTTTCAGTTTCCTTTTCACTCGTATATTTCAAACTCGTTTACGGCCGTATCGATTCAGAACCGACAGATCGATAAATCGATGCCCAGCAGGTACTTTTTTCCCCAATAATTATTATTACACACACTGGAAACTTTTAACTGTGTCATACTCTTAAGTTGACCATACACCATAGTTTAATTGAGCGGTTAATTGGGGCATTTAATGCAATTACGCTCACAACACGGACATACCCAGCAGAAAATGTTTTATCGATTAATCGATACTGAACACCATTGATCGATTAAGGTGGATTTTGTCACGTCATGTGTTAAAATCCCAGAATCAAAGTTATGGTTTTTATATGTTGTGTTCTTATATGGGACCCCCTGTACCCATGTTATACAGTGAGTTTAGCTAAGTGACGTCTTTCCACCAATGACTGTTGGCTTGGACAAAGTGGGTGGAGCTTCCAATTGGTTTGGTTAGGTTAGTTAGGTCAGGTTAGGTTATCAAAACCCAAGTATATTTCATGCCTCGATAAACTGAAATATGTCACAAAATACATTTCCAAAATCCCTAATCAATTATTCTCCCCCCATGTCCACTTCCCCCTCATGCAACATTTCGAGGATTGTACCCTATAAGAGCATGACATAATTTATGGATGACCACTAATGTTTGTCACACAGTGCCTATATGCACTTTGAATAAATGCGTTTCGAAAATAGGCTTTTAGACGAAGTGGACGCTCTGACGTCATCGGATCGCAGACTGGGACACAAAATGTCGCACATGATCACTGCTATGGCACACCTGAGGGACGTGCAACAACGTTTGCAGTCCACCATTTTCGTCAGGAAGAGGAGCATAGCATTGGACCGTGAAAAGTGCACGCTCTTCAGGACACACTTCCCAGACACGGTCAAGTTATCCGGTCTTTAATTATATGAAAAGTAATTCAACTGGATGAAGCAGAAGTGGAGGAAAACCAACACTTGAAAGAAGCGAATGAATGAAACTTAATTGCACAGCTCTATATCATCGATCAGACTCTTATTATTTCCACCAAATGCGTAATGGGAAATAGCAGACTTGCACTCTTTCATGCACATTATTATATTCCTGATCTTAGAACTGCTTTAGTATGCATATAAAGTCATCAATAGTGCATAATAAATAGACCAAATTGATGCAGCAATACTAACTGTAATGATTAGTATACTGAGTTTCCATGGCTGCACAAGTCTAAATATTTCGATAGGTTTTTGCTAATGGAAACGCAGCCCAAGACGGAATATTCCTGCCGCAAATGGTAGAATATTTCAACACTGTCCAAGTTTTTCCGTGTGCGCATGCGCAAGACCGCAACTCATAGCTATCGTGGTGGCAGCCATCTTGAACTGTGACCTCACTGCTGAAATTTTCTCAATGCAATTTGCACAGTGACCAGACCACATCAAGTTACTCTCTTTTGTAGAAAACATATTTCGACATAAATGAAATAATTCGACCATGGAAACACAGTGAATACCATGTTTAAAGTTTTCCTGTTGAAACTACTTGAAACTACGTATACGTTTGTAATTATCGCCACCAGGTGGCATAGTCGAAAAACATTCCCCGCATTAATTTTACTCCAACTCCATTATGCATGCAGTTCAAGTTTTTACAGCTCCAACTGGATAATGAGTTTTAATCCTAGGTTATTATCAAGGGATGGGTCTTAAATAAGTTTATTTGCCTATATAAGGAATTTAAAGTCTGCAGCCAGGTGTCGCTGCAAAACGAGCACATTTCAAGTTGGCAAGTGCCCCAATACAGTTATCGATTTTGCACCATTGTCAGTTTTAGCAAGGTTTTAGTCACATAATTGCGTAGCTATACGATGCAACCAATGGGAAGTTGGATCCATGCTTCGTCTAAAAACTGAAACAAAATCTTCCAAGTCGACAAAATTGCTAAGTACACTTTACCGGAAGTTTGAAACTCTTATATTTCCCCTGAAAATCTTTTCCATGTAATGTTACACCTTCACTGCGAATTACACCGGACCTGTATAAACACCCCATTAGTTAATTTGTCACCAAGTCACCACCAATAGCTACAGGTAACACCGGTAACCTTAGTTTCGACGCGCCCCCTGATGGGGGTTTTTTCATCCTTTCAGATAAATCGATTTGCTTTCTTCTGGTTCGCAAGATCAAAATTAACAAAAGAAAGCAAGATGGCCGAATGCACACTATATAGATAAACTTGACGTGTATTTTTCTACATAGTAGACAATAAATCTTTCTTGTGATCGATAGAAAATGAGGATCAAGACATTCTTCAATACGGATTCAATGAACTGCAGAAATCCACGACATGCATGTTCATATGCCGTGTAGATAAGACATAAGGGCTGCATCAAGTAACTTTCTTAATAATCCAAATATCGCACCAACATTAACTCATAAATGCGCTTTACAATGCATTATTGAATTATAGCATTTCCATTGATTCACTTTTAGTAAAAGACCTTTGGTTGATTTAATGCAGAATTTTAAAGTGTAATTTTTCAGCATTCCATGATCCATTTTCCCCAATACATGTACACAAGCTTCAAATTACCATATTTAGAAAATTCAAAATGGTAATCCAACATATTTGCATACAAGGAGCTCATTTTGTTCAAAATAAATTCATTAAACTCAGTTTTTAAAATTGTGCATTTTTAATGCAATAAATCCTAACCAATTGACCTTATTAATAGAAGGTGAGAGGGTGGAACACAGCAAGTTCATAAGCTGTGGCTTCTGGCAACCACCCACTCAATGAACGTGGGTGCAGGGGTGGGCGGGGTAAACGTAACGGTTTTGGGCAGTTACAAACCGATTTCTAACTTTGCGGCCATTTGAGATAGGTGCTCAGTTCCAATTGGAAAGTTGTTAAACACGCAGAAAAACATAGGATGGAACAATTTCTGCGAATTTCCGGACATTAGCGTTGCTGCCAGCAACTTTTAATCACTGCGCTACGTGCAGTGAATGTGCATAACTGAGAGCAAATGTGATGCAGTGAAGCCGCTGGACATGGAAATGCATCGATTTTATTTTTACCAGAGGTGTACATGGGCTAGTTGAAAAGTTTTAAGATGAATTCTATTACTACTTGTCTTTCATAAATAAGTTGTCAGCCTCATTTAAGATTGAAAGCTTTATTCCAGCTCCCGCTGGTTTTAATGCGCAACATAGAAATGTGTAACTAAAAAAAACAACATTCGTTATTATGCAAACAATGCTGGCATTTGAAAAAGTAGATAATATCGCACTCGTAATTTGCCAGCATGGTTGCATGGAATGTATTGTTTGACATGTCACAAACACGCCTCACTAATATCACATCTCTTTCACCTCATTAATAATGCATTTTTGTAGCTTTTCCGTGTATACAGAAAGGTACAACATAGATTTCAATTTATTTATATTCTTATGAAACAACCAGCATACATACCTATTTCATATTTAAATTACTTTATCAAATAAAGAATTCAATTTAATACGTTCTCATATATCAACAGAACGAAAATAGCCCAGTGTATAACTTGAATAATTTATGTAATACTAGAAGTATATATGCAGTACTATATAGAAACATTGAGTTTGCAAACGCCATTTTGTTATCGATGGCGGCCATCTTGTTTTCCCTCTCGTTTTCTGTCTCCATTTCCGGTGGACCTCTTGAAACTTGTTATTTTCCACGTTACACCCTCCGGATTTGGAGACATGTCCTCAAGAGGCAAAACGAGCCAAAAAAATCCTCAAAAAGCCTTAATCCAATTTGCAGTCATAGTAAACTTTTTTCTGTTGCAGCTTCCCTTGGGTAATAACGCCCAGTTCGGCCCGCAGAGGGCGTCTTTTATTCACTATTCAGACACACCGGATAAATGTGATCCCAATATAGTTTGAACATCTATTGTAAACGAATTTCCGAATCAGCACCAAATGATATAGTATCAACAAGTTTCTGCTTCCAGCGTTGGGGAGAATCCATTAAGAATGTTCAATTAAATCATTCTTGTTGCAATATTACCCTTATTTATTATTAATATTGCCACTATTACAATTTAAACTGTATGAATCCTGAACTAAGCGTTTCTTTATATTTTAACTAAGATATCTCAGAATGAGGTCTTCAAATTTTCTTATAACATTACCATTATTGCCCAAATTCTATATTTATGGTTTTGTTTCTCCTTTATATGCAAATGAGTCTATCCACTAAGAAATCAACGAATTACAAAAAATAATACACTTTTAATAACATTAATCCACAATTTAGAATTGTTTTATCAAATGATTTCATTGAGAATATTTCGATTTTGAAGTGTATAAATGCAAGTTCACCACATTTAAATTAACTAATTTGATGTACAGAATAGACTGCATTAATATGTAATTCAATGACAATTAATTATGAAAAACAAATATACTGCAACTCAGTTTTATTGCAATATTGTAAGCAACTATAAATAGTATAATGAGTGTTCAATGTGATAAAGCCGAATTAAATCAATAGAATATATAATCATGTCAGACAGGATTGTTTTTCGAGATTAATGCGAAATTACTTTCTGCTTCACAATGCAAATAACAGTGGACCTATTCATCTACAGATAATGATGAGAGAGAGAGAGGAAGGAAAAAAATTGTTAATTGAGTCACTGAAGTTTGCTTCGTTGATATCAAATAATCCCATATTCAGTATTTTGGGCGGCGCATGCGCACAACCTTGTTTCCTTTTGGATTAATTTGTCAAAATCAATTTTGTCAAATATATCCCAATTTACTCTTAATTTCACCGTTTGAATTTTCGCCCATGTGCAAAATAATTGAGCACGGTACTGCGCATGCGCACAATGCACACCGACCTAATCGAGTTTTCGCAATACAAATTGCTTATCACGCAAGAAGACCGCAATACCAATATATGTTAACTTTATACGTATATAGACAGAAATTTGGAGACATGGCAACAGATACGACAACAAATCACATGTTTCTATAGCACAGATTTCGGCCATCTTGTATACTATTTGCCGCAGAAGCTGCAATTTCATTTAGAGGTTCTTGTTGGATCGACAATTTATATTTTACGATTTACCAGAAAATTATGTGTATACTAGGTACACAATGTTCATATTGGACTGTATTGCAGTGCTGAAAACAAGTTTTAAGTCACAGCTCGAGTGTCCTTGCAGAATTAGGTATGCATAATACAAGCTAGGCACGTCCAGAAAGTAAGAGTACTCAATTTATTAAAAATCGAAAAACCAATATATTTGTTAAAAATTTACACATTTGCATGTACATATATCAAACACTATTTTTCAACGTAGTCACCTTCCTTGACGAAGGTATCAGAAAGCTCATCCCTTGCTCACCAAGTGCATAGAGCAGGCAACTATGTTGAAAAATGAACCAATGACAGAATGTGAGACATCCTGACATCCAGACATCCAAGTGAAGTTAATATGAAGCTTGTAAAAATAGTGTTTGATATATGTATTTTTGAATGTGTAAATGTTTTAAAGATATATTGGTTTTTCAATTTTTAATAAATTGAGTGCTCTTACTTTCTGGACGTCCCCCGTACTCTCTGCACTCAGAATACTTTAAAAGTGGTAATTTTCACTGTGGTTTTATTTTCGCTATATTCGCGCGCAAGCAATTTTCCGTGAAAATAAAAACACCGTGAAAATTGCAAAATGTACTTGCTCTATTTCGAAGGATGGAAAATTAATGTCACCACCATGAAAATAAAGCCTCCGTGAAAGGTCACATACTGGGGTTTCCGCGAAAATTTAGCCGCGCGAAAATATTGGCTTTTAAAGTACATGACAAGATGCAGCTGTCATGCACAACTTATTCTGCACAATATTTTATGGAGAAATTAGAGAGCAACAATATAACTGCTGTAATATTGGGCCAAGTATATACTAGTTCCAAGATCAACGTTGATAACATAAGCTATCACCTGATTGGCTGTCCTGTTTGCTCCCATGATAAGCTGCCGGCAAGAACATACTTTAGAGGCTATAAAGTCTGAACTGAACTTCGCCAAAAATGACACTATTTACATATCTTGCTGGCACAACAAAGAATTCTACGATTGGTTGAAAAGATAGACTGATTTTTGGCAAAAAAAAAAAAGATTCTGGCTTACATGCACTTGGGCATTTTTTATAGTAAAATGGTCCTGCTGAACTTATAAGTTACACAAACCACCACACTCTAGACAGTACAATTTTCAGAAAAATTCTGTGATTTTAGGAGCATGTATAGTACATTATATCAAGTGGAACTACACGTGTGTTTATGGGAAAGCTGGTTATTTACGCTAATTCTGGTTGCCGTTGCGACGGAGATGCCACATGCACATCGATCAATCACTCATAAAGTCAGAAGAGAAAGTTATTATCTCCATGGCAGCGCATCCATCAAAATCCGAAACGCCGCCATTTGCAGCAACAAAAAATCTTGCTGCAACTCTCTACCTCCAACTCTGTGCCACACACGATCAATTGAAAGTGGGCGTGTGGGCCACAAACATTGCGTAACAATTGAAATTTCACTTGTGTTTGCTTTGAGCATCCCGCTTAAACTCCTTAATCCTTCTTCTCCTCCGAGAAGGAATTTTAATCTCGCCATGAACCAAGTAAATTGCTACATTTGCATTTCCGGAAGCACTTCTACTTTCACATTCAAATCGTACAACTTCCGCTTTTTCTTAATCATCAACATATCCTACAAACAACGGAAGCCCTACCCCCTGAAAAGAGCCGTTTAGTCACAAGGGGCCATGCATTATAAGTAAGAAACGCAGCACCTTGAAATTGCAATAAAAGCAGCAACAAGATTCAGGATTTTTGGGAAAAGTTCATTATGCATTCATATTTGCTCTGCTGCACTGAATCTGTTTACATATTAGTATAGTAAATCCATCAAATGACATCTATTAGTCATGCAATCCCAACTCCATTAGTTATACATATACGACGATAAGCGACAATATATCATAACTATACGCAATATCGCTGATTTAACGGATTTCGGATTTAACGAACAATCTCCAATGTTTTGTCCAATAGACCTTATTATTCATGATTAACTACGCATGTCCGGAAGTGGGAAAATGTCTGTCAAAACGCAAGCCGATTGGCCGAAGTCAGCGAAGGAACTGCCAGAACTACCGCGAGCCACATAACCACTGATACTGCGCAAGCGTGAGTACGGTACACACCTATAGGAAATGTTAAAGGTGAACTGACATGGTTTTGTAAGGTATCATGAAATTAAAACTGTTGAAAGTAAACATAATATTAAAACTATGAGTTCCTCCAAAATGTTCAAAAAATGAGTTGAGAATAGAAGAATTAGAACGCAATAGACCAATTTCAGTAGGAGTGTCCCATTGCCAATATGGAAGTCGTAACGTGGATAATCGTGAAACCCTATTGGCTGTTGCCTATATAGATATCAACAATTAAAGACGCCATTTTTGTTTTGTATTTCAGCCAATAGCAAGGCACGTGAAAGCGGTCACTTGGCTAACCCAATGGCTAACCACGGAATGTGATGTCACAAAAAGGTGTCAAACATAAGGTCACAGTTCATTTCGTCACAGGTTTACTTGTGGCAGTATTTCTGCCATAATCATTTCATCACACTGTGTCAGTCACATTAAATTCTGCACACCAAACTCGTCACAGTATTTTTGTCATACTCTATCCGCCACAGTATTTTGGTCACATTCAGTTTGTCCCAGTATTCTGGTCACACTACTCAGAGATATTGTTTGACATGCATGAAATTGGTCTACTGAAAACAACATTATAGGACAATGCAGTTGATACATGAAATGCAGAGACACCCTGTAGCAATGTTCTTCACTAAGCAACGTTGGCCCCTTGGTTGGCCACAAATAAAGCTTAGTATAGTTGTGCATGCCTGCCTGAAGTCTGTGAATCCTCGAATTTTAGGATTATAAAATAACGTAACTTGCATTACAGGCGGTCCCTTTCATGGAAACATCAGGTTCATTACGGTTACTGACGTGACGTCACGAACGAACAAAAGTTGCCGCAAACGCCGATAGGGGCATAAAAGCCTAATTTCACTAATTGGCAATAACTACAAATGATCACGTGACACAACGTCTCGAAATCAACTACCGGATAATATCACATATACTAGCATACTTGCAAAGTGTTTTAGCTGTTATCAAATGTCACCGCAAACCGCAAAACTTAATTGGCCCCTTTGTTTGCAGAGCGTTAGAAAAACCCTTACGCAAATATCGATTTTAATCGATAAAGGATTCTGTTTGTATAGTAGAATACAAATGCTACAGTTAAATTGAGGATTCTCTGTAAATCGCATAATCTTCATATTGTAATGAACAGGCTAAGTGGATTTCCAATTATACGGTCTTTGTTTGGAATTAAACTAAAGGGTTCAAATTAAAACTGAAATTATAACAAATTTGGTTTTCTAATTAGAAGTAATACAAATTTGAACTCTGACAGATTAACCGACTATAGCTAAATAACTTTAAAAGCTAAATTTAATTATTGAAAATGCAGTTTCAATTAATGAATTTATATACAGTTTTGTGATCAGCAAATTGCATTTATTATTATTAGAGAGTTGTGCACAGCAGTTATTGTTTACAACAAAGTCTTTATTAGTTTCAGGCTATATACTAATATAGAAGTATAGTAGGGGAGACCGGGGTAAGTTGGCCAATTTTGAACATCCTATTTTTTTTCTAGCTTCAGAGCACAACTGGAG
>JAQFZQ010002367.1:0-14264 GCA_034696005.1 Glomeris marginata | reverse complement strand
ATCTGGACTCTGACCTGGCATCTGACACATGGCAAGGGAGGCACGAGGGGGTGGCACTCAGGGTGGTGTTCATCACAAGACACATTATAATTTATTGTGCATATTGGACACATTCGGCACATGGGGCTCATTCGGCGTTAATAGGCTTGTTGGGCTAAATGGGCAAATTTGCAATCATTAGGTAAATTCTGTGCACTGGTCTCACCGGGCGCTGCAATATTATGTGCCCATCTATTGGATTCCTTAATGTCCAGCACGGCCTTCCATAAATATGGGTTGTGCAGACGGTTGCATTATTAGCCTCCTCCAATTAATTCCAACGTCATTGATTCCATTTTATATTTTTGAGGATATAGATTACCTAGCTTTGAATGTGACATTGAATCTACGGTATTTTAAATACATTTTTTTCTTTACATTTCTTGTTTTCAGGGTTTTTCATTTACATTTTGATTGCCATATTTGAAATTGCATATTCTAATTAAATGTACCAGTATTATTTTATTACATTTTCCGATATGTAACTTCCCAGTAATGAAGTCAACTGAATTGAGTATAATGGAACATTTATTATTATCACAATTGACATTGTAATTAATATCGCTACGAATGATTATTTTTATGTAAAACTAACTACTGCATAATAATACAAGGGCAAGTGTAATTAAGTGCCACGTGTTTGAAATTCTAAAGCGGTTCAAACTGGGATAAATTGTTTCGGTTTACGCGATCAATGACAAAAAAAAAACATCCCTGAATGTGAGGCAATTTAGCAAAAGAGAGGAAATTCTCACAATAGTGACTGGCAATAATAAGAAAAGTTAAAAACAGGAAATCGCTTATCAGTGAAGGTTTTCCGCTGTGCATAATTGCGCGCGCACCACTAGATATCTTCCATCAAGAAATCCAGTTGGACGGAAACAAAATGAAGAGTTACATATTGCTAGCAACTGTAAGTAAATTCCATATTAAATTATATTTGATGAGGCAATTTAAACACTTCTCACAGATCGAAGTGTAGTTAATTTATATGCATATGCAAAGTGTTGCTAAATGATGTTGTGGATGCTGGTACGGATGAGGGTTGTATGGAAAAATATTTAATGAGTTTTTACATATGTTGGTACACACAATTCCCGTGAAAACCATCGAAACTGAAACCTGTTTAAAGTGGAAAACTGGTTTATTTACACGGAAATTTAGAAATACTTGAACCCAAACAGCTTAATTGCATTATAAAATACCATGTCAATAGTAGAGCCTGTGAGACACGGACCTAAAGCGGAATATATTTCCATTCGTACCTAATAACACGGACTTTGACATTGTGAAAACCGGAAAGGAAACATCACTGACTGAAATAATGTTGGTTTGGCTTATTCAGGTCTTTATATTCTGTCCAACAGACCAGGAATGACAAAGGTCAATTTCTGCATTGTGTGCAGTGGGATTAGGTGGGTGGGGCCTAATATGTTAAAGGTGAACTGACAGGGTTTTGTAAGGTACCCTGATAATTGGTTTGTAAGTATCTATTTGTGTCCCTTATACACTGATGCAACCAGAAATCCATTACAAATTAAAAAAAAAGTTATACGCTCAGGCGTGGCTCAGTTGTTCGAAAGTCAGTACCTTTCTCAGTGCCTTTTCCATAGAAACCATACAAACGCTTTGCTCGGTAAAACGAACTTAACTTTTTTTTAAATTTTTAATGGATTTCTGGTTGCGCTAGTGTATAAGGGACACACATAGCTACTTACAAACCAATTATCAGGGTACCTTACAAAACCCTTTCAGTTCACCTTTAAGCATTAAATATATTTTTTTTTACAAATGAAGTCTTGGGTTTGAATAGACTATAGATATCCTGGAAAATTATTAATATAGCACTGCATTTGTTGTCACAGCATCACATCCATGTGGCTATATATTTTCACATTTTTTGCTTGTTTGCTCCAAAGGTTACTTACTCGTTGTATAAACATGGCTGTAGTGTAATTGCAGGCAAATAATTACACACATACAAGACTCGGTTTTTGGAGCATGTGCAAGATAAAAATCGATTACTCGTGCAAAATGAGGTCATTAGCGATACTGCTGCAAGAGGTTGATTATGTACAAAAATACACACACACACTCGTTTTCCTATATAGCATATGCAGCACTGAGTTTTGAATTTTCAGGAGTGTGCGTGACATTTCTCAATATGCAAATCAGCTTGCTTTCATCCGTTGACAACACTACGAAGATCAATCTTCCCTCCAGGGAAGTCTCCCATCCCCTCTTTTTATATTGAGCCCACTTCTATATATGAACAGTTTTTTTTTCAAGCACAATACCTAAAACACAAAGGTTTGCAGGAAAATGTGAAAACGAATTCAAATTTGAATGCAAGTGAAACTAGTGAAGCGCGAAACAGCTAAATTTTATATTTACCCCCTTTAAAAAATGCAAATTGTACATATATCACGGCTGACATCACTATTAAATTGTCAATATGGAACGCAGTAACTATGATTTTAGGGGGATTATTGTTGAGAATAATTTAAATTTGAAAATGTACTTCAAATGTGACAATATTGTTAATTAATTTCCCAACCATGGAACCCATTTGATTATGTTTAACTTAATAGAAACAATCCTCTAACACTTCTGTATTTTACTTGTATATACTCTGTCTCATCTGAATCTCATAAATATAATGACAAATATGCAAATGACCATTACATTTGAATAGAAATTATGGGCATTATAAACACACATATAGGACCAAAGCCTGATTTCCGATTACGCCCATTTGATAAGCAACTGAACAAAGACTTGCACAATGCCCATTTTCATTAGATAATATCTATGACAAAATCCGTGGTGAAAAATGCAAAATGATATGTTAATTGCAAGTACATCATCCCTTCTCTGTGGATTTTGGTTCAAAACACAGCACTTGTCCAAAATGGCCCCTTTCCCCAAGTTCAAATACTTATCTAAAAAACATTTCAAGGATTTATGTTATCTATGTAAATTACAGCGAAAACTCGTCATCTAATAGTAATTGTCTGCAAATCCGCCAGATGGCGTTCATTCAATAAGTATTAATCAACAGCGGATTCAATTAACGTTCATTATAGTAATTAGTGCTAATAGCAAACCATTAAAAGTACTCAGAAAAATTTACAATTGAATTTAAAATAATCATGTAATCCCCAATAAAGTACATTTTGCTCCAAATTTTATTGGTATAAAATCAATGACACTATTAAAAAAATTCCAGTGGGATTATGTTTCACTTTGTTAGATTGCAAAAGGTACTTATTTTTACATCAAAAAAGTTAAAATGATCTTGGGTCAAGGAACCCGAATATTCCTAATTAATTTTGCAACTTTTATCTGCATGTGACAATACACAATAAAGTTACATAGCAACTATGATAATGTAATAATTTATTATGTAAAAGGACCTTGCCCAAAAAATTAGACAATCCATTAAAATGTTATATAGTGTACAAATTGAAATTAATACCATGTTTCCATGTTAAACTGCAGCATGCAGTTAAAATTTTAAATTCCATCTCTACAATAATGTAACTGAAATTTATTTGCCATTTATTTATTTATATGGACACCGGAGGGTCTATGTGAAATTTTTGATATTTTGACATATGTTCCCAGTGGTTAACATGCAATGAAAATGGGCGAAAACTTTAAGAAAAACAAGAGTAAAAGGAGGAAGGAAAAATATCGAATTCTTGCAGCGTTGCATTGCAATCGAGTTGAAGATACTACCTATATATATAAAAGTAGGAGCAAATTGCTACTGCAAAGACGTATCCAAAGGGGTTACACCCTTGGGTGGGCAGATTTTTTTGGGGCCCCAATCGGTTCGTTCGTCACGCAATCTCGACTTTGAGTGTGCAGAAAGGTGCACAGTGAGACATAGACCAGGCGGTCCACTGAGCTTGAATGACCCGTGATTGACGCCTAAAGGCAAAATGGCCTAACAAATAGAAAAAGGATGCATTCAAACAAAAAAAGAATCATTCCCACGAACAAAGAAGAATGGATATCTTCCTCCAACTGCCTTCAAAATCATCTCCATCTTTCTAACAATCCCAAAACCAAACTTTCAAAAGTACTGGTTGAACCGTAAATCGAGCAAAGTACTTTTTCCTCTTGAGTTCCAACAAATTTCTACCAAATTCAGTATTTTTTAAACCATGGATTTCCTATTCCATATGCTGCTCATTTTGAATAATAACTAGAGTTTAAAGACTGGTAGGGTAAAGATGTTACAAATGAAAATGTTCATACAAAATCTATAAAATATTAGCATACATTTCATTTTTCCAAAATCTATTTGATTTGTAAACCAGAAATATGAAAAAAAATCAGCTTTAGCGTTCTCAAAACCAATACATTTCTACAATTATGCACATATGAACAGGACGAATTTGATTACTTATATAATAGTTTTAAACCATATTTTGTAACCAGTAAATTTTCTGAATTTATAGATATACACATTTTAAGTGAACTGATATATTCATTCCTAGCATATAAATTATTTAAAATTCCAGATGGGTGTATGAAAAGGAAGGGGGGAAAAATGATGATGTCCCACAGGAGATATGAGAAGGATCATTTGCATGCAAAATTTCAAAGAAGTCATTTTGGGCATTTATCAGCAAAGCAAACAATGTGGCTGCCATATCGGAATTCAAATGGTTGGCAAAAATGTGTTGACTACTCAAAAAAAAATTAAATTCGCAGCTCACAAAAATCCAATTGCAGTTGGAGGATTTAATCGCCACCTATTCACTATTTTTATCCCTTACACTTTACTCTAAAATGAAGAACTTTTCCCCAAGTTTAGCGATGGAATGAGAGAGAGATAGCGAATGAAAAAAATGCAGGTTCACCGGAGGAGCCAATAGTTGTAACAAGAGTATAGCTGCAATGGCCTTTTGAAAGCAAATATTGACTTTAACTGGAAATGGACGTTGCATTTATTGGAGAAAACCTCATCCATTTCCATCCACTCGCCACAGCAACAAACTTCCGTTTGAGAAAACCAACAGCAAGAAAGCAAAAATCCACTCTCAAACATCGATCGGATACCAAGTTCCCCGTTTCAACAATGACAAAAAAACAGAAAATGCCCTTAAAGGGGTGGCCGTCAATCAGCAGTAAATCGGACCTCTTTAAAAGTTCAACAAGTACAACAAAAGAGAAAAATAAAGGTGAATGGAGCTAAGGATTCAGTCGAAAACAAGTTCTGAAAATTAACTAAATTTTTACACTGTAGTATCGTCATAGATTTAAAGGTGAACTGACATGGTTTTGCAACATACCCTGAAACACTTTATGTAATAACAAACAGTGTACGCCAAATTAAATGTGATCATTTGTTTATGATTATTTGCTATATGATGCACAGATTTTTTGACATGATGACTATAGGGACAATATTCTACAAGCTACTTTAATAATTCATAAAGTTATTTTTTAGAACAAAATGAGTCACTCGTCACACACACACACACACACATCATCCGCTCGGAAATTATAAAAGTTCGGAAAACCACAAACAAATGGAGGGAGGGGGGAAGGAACAAGGACAATAATGTCAACCCTTCCCTGTCCCTTCAAGTGACGTCATTGACGAGTGACACTAATGACAGAATCGGGTTCGCCACGCCCCCAAATTTGTTCTTGGTCCACTCTGCAAATTTCATGAGCCTCTTGGCCATATTTCTGCAAATCCTAATTCCATTCCAATGATCACATTAATCAGTTGAATTCTTCTGTATTTGTTTAAAATAAACTTCATAATTAACTCATTCATTTGTCTTTACTAAATTTGGAAATTAGTTTGCTGACTTGAGCCACTTTATTCGGAATTTAAACTTTCCCCAGTACTTCCAATTTTTTAGATTCTTCGTATCACATGTTCACAGATACGTATATAGGAATTGCACATGCAATGTACTAAGGGTGGATCACGTGACTTGGTGCAATGTCTGACTTTCGGAAATAAAAGGGGCGTTTACCACAATAAATATGGTCCTTGTTTGACACGAGCAGCTCATCGACGATGAAGGGTGGTCCAATAAAAAGCAAAAGAACTTCAGTCATGCTTCGCAGAATGAGCGAAAATGTGCAGACTGGGAATAAGAAAAATACATGGAAAAGACTTGGAAGGGGAGGAGTTGTGTATGGGCCATTTGGCATCAAGAACAAAAAGGGCCAGCTATTATTCTGGGCACTCGGTGCGTGACACTGCAATGGGCCAGTGCAATGGGCCAATCGGCAAAAACGGCCCAAACGGCAACTACATCACCCAACCACTATAGATTACAACCCTGTATTATATCCCATTTATTTATAGGACAAATGGCGACAAAATATAAATAAACCGATCACAAATCAACTGCATTCTTGAATAGTCATTTATCAAGCTATCCTTTGGACAGCTTCACATTAAAGGGACAGTTTACCCAAACGAAATTTTTTGATATGTTGTGTGCAAAAATAAACTATAGAAAGTTTGTATAGGAAGTTTTTCTAAATTCGCGATAGTTAACGAGATATTAAATAAAAACCGTCCTAAAAGGGCGTGTTTTCGCCGTGTGTCCTAGCTAGGACACACCAACATGTACAATTTTAAAAGTGTTTCAAGTACTCTGAGGAGTTATGCCACAGTACTGCTTATCAAATGTTATATAATAGGATGCAATCTTGCTGACATAATCTACTTATTTGAGCAAAATTTAAGAGGGCCATTGTAAAATAGCTGAATGCAGGGTGTGATTTTTATCGCAGTTGCGCGCTATAAATTTGCCACCAGAGTCATTGTTGATAAACAAAAAGTGATGCTCGTTATCACTGCTTATTATAGTGGCATAGGCAATTCATTAAGAGTTGGACGTTGCACAAAGGATTGAGAGGGGATGGGCCAAATCCAAATGAGCAATCGTGGCAATTGTGAAACGCTCCTTGGAGAGTGGCTACCCTATTATTATTGGTCAATGAGATCGATAAGATCACTAAACACCCTCAATTGTGTTGGCATGCTAACGTCTGTCGGTCAAAGGGCATTCTCTCCAAAACTGACTAGCAAAAAATACCCTTTTAATCAACAACAGACACCAAACTTCTCGTGATTTGAATATTGATGAGAGAATGCACCGACGTCAAGCTGTAAATGTCCATCGATCTGGCCAATCAATAACAATGATAAGCAGCAGAAAAATTACATTTTCCATACAATACCAGTTGGCAGCATTCAGGCTTCAAGTAAAATCCTTAAAAGGACCCAACTTTTGGAAATTTCAATCCGCGAACCAACGCGATTGCAAATTTTCTCCGGCAATTACATGGAAAATAGGTAAAGGTGTGTACTTTGTAATAAAAATTAGGATAACCGGATTAGCGCATTACTTTTTTTTTAAAAAATGATTTCAACTAACTTTTTGACTGCACCTCGTATATATTGAATGCACAAAGTGCAAAATCAATAGCAGTGGAAATCGTCGTTCATGTTCCTATATTGATTTTTATATCGACTTTATTTGCGACAATATAGCAGTGAGATTGAGAGGATAAAGAATTTTAGACAAAAAAATATTTTCAAAAAGCAATATTCACATGGGTAACTCTATATAAAATTCCAATACTGGATAACCAAATGTAGGCCTATCATATTTCTGTCAAATAACATTGTGCACAAAATTGTAATGTTTATAATAGATAACGAGCCAGATGCATTTAAAGTACTACGTAATATAATGGCAATAGAAAAATTAGTTTGAAATAATATTCAATATTACGTAATTAATATGTAGGCTTATTTGTGCAATACAAGAAAATAAAACTGGCAGAAGAATTAAATGCACATAATATTTTCTGACATTTCAATTGTTTCAATTAAATCACTTTTCCGAGAATGATGCTAGAACATGTTAATTTTTCATTCTGGAGATGCGACTTGACAAGTAATTTAATGTATCAGTGAAGCAGAAATGAAGCGCACACAATTAACGATGGATACAAACGAGAGCCAATTCAGTTGGCAAATTCGTAAATTAACCATGGGGAAGAAATACTTCTTGTGGAAGGACCAAAGAGAAAGAGGAATGAATGAGAGGAAAAAGGTAAAAAAGAAGATTCTCGTTTCAGAAATTCAATCAAAGGTCATTTCACCCGGAAAATCAACAGCAAACAGTCTCAATACGAAAGACACAATCACACGTAGGGTAGGTACACAACAAAAAAGAAATTGGCAAAAAAGTTACGCACAGGTAATAAGGTTTTTGCAAGGTAAAGATTGAATGTTCAAAATAGGATATGTTAAAGCCCTGTGGATATAATTCCCAAATACGTAGTATGCATTGTTAAGGAGGTAAAGTAAAAGAAGTTGGTACAGAAACTCCATTAGCAGCAGCCACGTGCAATCTCGCGTGAAACGAGAATTCACGAAATTCACTCTTTTTTTATCGTTATATGATGAGAAGAAAATATCGAGTGAATAAAAATAAAATGGTAAAAAACGATATCAATTTTTTGATCGACTGAAAAGTTTACGACTGCGTAATACTTTTATCGATCCGTATGATAATTTCCTCTAAATCTCCGTTGCTTATTTACAAACACTACTAAAATCAAGTCTACATTTATAATACGTATTTGTACATAGAAAGAGCAACTATGCAGTTTCTTTTCTCAGTATAGAAAACACTTAATACAAGAAATGCCTTGGTATTGTAAACTAAACTTTAAAACATTTGACATTTGCTCGAACACAATGTTAAATACAGTGAAACTCGGATATAACGATCTCGGATTTAACGAATTCCCGTTTTTAACGAATCAAACACCATTCCCCGGCAAAAAGATAGTAAATTCCCATGTTAAAGATGCGGATGTAACGAATTCCCGTCTATTATCAAATATTGCCCTGGTCCTATATCAAAGTCATTTTCTGCTATATATAGCCTACTATCAATATTATTAATGCCCTTCTGGAAGCTTACAACATCAATTTTAAGTTTCATAATAAACTTTTATCAACATCTTAACTCCCTCTTATTATGTTTACAAATTGATGTATAAGTGGGTGTAATATCCCCAGGAAAGAAAATTTTGAAAAATAAAAATAAAAACAAAGTGGGAATTTTATATATATGAAGCTCACTTTCTAGGAAGTTACACATTGGGTAGATAATGGGAGAAGATCTAATCGATATGTTTTTTCTCTCTCCTTATAACATCTGCGACGACAAGCGCAGTGTGTCGTTGTACTGTCTTTCAAGATGAAGAAGAAGAAAGAAAAAAAAGTAAAGTGTGCAATCATGTGACATTATCTCGGCGAAACTAACAATGAGAAAATAAGTAGAGAAAGTGCACAGCTGCTCAGCATCTCTGCTCAGTCAAAGTATATAACAACTATCTTTCATATGAAACCTCTTGTTGCCACTTTAAAAAGCATCTTCAATAGTTTAACCTAGGCATGCATGAAGATCTTTCAATAAACTCACTGAATCTTACAAACAGCATACACACATTAAATCATAAAACTGGAGAATTAAAAACTAAAATTATAATTATAATTTAAAACCAAACAGAATTTCAACATTCACTGCAAACTGGTATTTACATAAACGTAGATTATATTACAAATGTCTGGATTTTTATATTGAACATTATACATATACTTTCAGCAGAGGATTTTCTTTATTATCAACTAAAAACTAAAAGTTCATTGTAACAATACAATCAACTAAATAAATTGTTGAAAATGTATTTTGCCTCCTGACACTTCAAAGAAATTGCTTTAATCACTTTGGAAATTAATTGCCTGTTTAAATTTAACCCTGGGTGATTTTAAAGCAAAACATGTCATATATTACGGTAAAATATTTGCAAAGTTAATATGTGTATAGCATCAAAGTGTTGCCGCTTTCAATGAATTTTCGCCTGAGTGACAACACATGTTCCTTGAAACCTAACCAACGTTATTAAAACGCCAAGTCTTGTATGAAATTTCCCATAAAATTGGCAACACCAATTTTGTGCTCGCATAATGAGTTACAACAGCACATTTACCATCATTTTCAAAATCTGCAACCATCATTAAGAAACCATCCCAAAACCATGAAAAACACCTGCATTATATCCTGTAATTTCAGACTAAAATAAAGTATACAGATAATTTTAAATATTCAAAACAAGAATTTATACAAGTTTGCTAAATAATACTATTAATTTTAGATAATTGGCCTAATGTAGATATAACAGCATGCAGTATAGCTATTCTGAAAACGTAAATTTCAATTTGAACTAGTATAGTACACTATGTTTTGCTAAAATCAAAATGGCATCTTTTTCATAAATAATCATGAAGGAAATTTTAATGTCGGATACAGGTGTCAGTAAATAACACTGTTATATCGTTATTAAAAATGGCGCCTGCAGCAAATGTCGCACTGAATTATGGGATATTAAGTAATACCCGGGGTCCTCTGGGTTATAAATATAAAAAACATCTGGTTTTTAACGTCAAATATCTTCGGTGTGGCTAAATTGTAATATAAAAAGGTGGGGTGAATTGGAGGAAATTTGCATTTTTATCTCATATTCAAAAAGGAAAATGGGTTTATGGGGAATAAATTCACCGCCGAGTAAAACGTAAAATTCATATACGTCTACTGTAACCTGAAGATAGCTTTGCATAATAAGCAATATGGTGACAATTAATCCTACTTGTTTGTTAAATCGAAATTGTTGTCACGAATGAAAGAGGATATTTGCTGTCACCGTTCATAAAGACAAAATTCACATTCAGATATTCGAGATTCACATTGAGATATTAATTCAAAATGAAATCTTCCACGTTCGTTTTAAATCAGCTGTTCAATATTTGGTATTAATTAGCAAATTACAGTTAGAAACAACGGTCCTGTATAATGAAATATAATATGCAATCAGTAAATCAGTAATTATTGTTTCATTTATATATTTCCCTTTTCAAACATGAATCTTAATTATTATACTTTAAAAGTAACTCACAGCGCCATCTGTTGGCAGATTTTGAATTCAAATTGCCATTTGTTTTTCGTACTTAAAATAAATAACTATATAATGGACGGTGATGAATATTAAAATTATTTTAAAAAGGAATAAATCAATAGTTTGTATTTTTCCCAAACTTCAAATCCTGGAAAATATTAAACTTATTTTTTATCATTATGTATTTAAATTCCATAAAATCTCATGCATACATATACGTTATATCCGAATTATGACGACAACAGTTATATGAATATTTGTACAACAAAAAATAAAATAAAATGAAATGAGCCACAAACAAATTTGTTTCACCAAACTCATTTCCTGTCCAAATTTTCCAAAAGTCGATGGACAAAATAGATAAAAAGATACGAGACAGTAATATGTCAGCTTGTATTCTTCTCTTTTTATGCATTGCTTTTTGGCGAAATCTCAAAGATCTTAAAGTTATTTATCCACAACACGTTTTTCTTGGTTCCACCATTATTTTTATTTCTTCTTCCCTCGGCTAAAGTTTCATTTCGGACATGAAAACACCAACTATGAAAGAATATGGACATTGGTATTCTGCGCAAATGGCGTATTGAACGACCAATAATATGCCATATGTGTATATAGTTTAGTGATTTTGTTGAAAAAGGGGGAAAAAGGAGAGAAAACCGGTGCAATGCAGTGAAGCATCAGGGGTCGCTTTTCGTCGAAATCCAACTTTTGCTCGTTTGCAGCTCTTATTTATGGATTCCATTTGGATGGAAAAGGGATATGTGGATGACAATGTGGGTGGGGATGTGGAGGCATTTCGGGGGTTAAAAACTCTCTTCCATGGCAACCACTAGTCAGGAAAAATCGGAGCAATTGTACGGACATGTCCGGTCGTAAAGCAGACTCCGAATTCAGAATCTCCCAAGCGGATTTCTTAAAAACCCCCACAATAAAAAGTGACCACCACAAAAAGCAAGAACCGATCAAACGTAAACAATTTCCTTTTCCACTGAATCCAGCCACAATAGTAAATCTTCCAATACTGAAATAACCCAGTTAGATGCCATCGTTTAAAGCACTGAATGGATCATAAACAAACAATTCTTTAATGTTTAAAAATCATTACAACTACGAATGAAAGCCCCAATTTCGTTTCAATTTTACATTTTAAATTCATTCACATCTTTGATAAAACTGAATTGAAAAATGTGGATACAGTATATAATCTGTCTCAATGAATATAATGTGTTCCTGGTTCTTAAATTAGATAAATTATTTGAAAAACACGGGTTTACAAATTATTTATATTACATATATTAAAGATGTTTCTTAATTAGAGAGCATTATATTAGATTAAGTCTGTTTTAAATTAAAGAATTGCGTTATGCAATTTTTATTTCTTGCATAATAACTGACATTTTACTACAGTACACATTTAATTTTCTAAATTGCTAATTTGGTTTTCAAATGTATTCCTCTTGGGTAAATATACCTAATTGGATATAAATTTCGCTGTTTGACATCGAATTACTAATTAATTTCTCGGGTAAATGCAAATATATAGAGCAAATGTGGAAAAGTCTACAGAAATCAACTATACTATAGATATTTTGATTAAATTCTCGTTATATTTGCAGAAATTAATCAATATGTAGAACATTACTTACTAAAACAGAACCTGCATTTGCATAAATTCAACGTACAAAATAACTTAAACGTGCATTTATATTTTTTATATACATCGGTTATAAACTTGTGGAAAATGCAACAAAATGGAGAAAAGTAAAAACAATACGTTTGCAGATATATTTGTAAATGAGCGAATGAAAAAGTATGTGTTGAAGCATCATTGGCAAGTTAATAATGAAGTGATAAGGGGAATAATAGTTGAGTGCAAAGATGGTTGAATTCAGAGGAGAGCAAGTCATCATGACGAAGATGATTGGCCCTTTTGCCTCGGTGCTGACTCACAGCTGTTCCCTTATATACCTACAGTACTTGTGTGGCTACAAGATGTGTGCAAAAGACTGATAAGGACTTGATCTCAACTTGATGCGAACCGCAACATCAGAAAAAAAAATGACCCACAAAAGCTTGGAAAGACATAAAACGCAGACGTCAATTTTTCTTCACGCAAAAAAACGCCATTATGGATTCTTAGAAGTTAAAAAGAGGGAAAGAAAACTTTAAAGGTGAACTGTCAGCGCGTATTTTTGCGGAATTTTAATTTCAATAAAAAAGGGGACTTCGTGTGCATTGCACCAAGTAGAGTAACCATCAATTTTTATTATTTTTTAGGTGTATTGATTTTGAAAAGTTTTAGTTTTTGAAAAATTGATTCTAGTTGATAAAATTCTCTCCTATTGGTCAATGCAGTCATAACTAGTATAACCAACGCCCACCTTGCACGGTATTCCATCACATCACTCAAGTATATGGCAAGCTTTCAGTATCAAAAGCTATTTAAATTAGTTAGTTAACTTCCAATATAAAAAATTATCATTACTAACTTAAAAGAAAAATATTATGAGAAATATAACAAAGTTCAATGATGTTACAGTTATACTAAAAATAGCATGCAGTTATAATATAAATTCAGGCTTCATTTTATAATTTAGTAATAATTAAAAGTTTAAATACAATTTTAGACAAACTATTCAGAATAAGATTCTAAATAAATTATTGAGAATAAAATTATAGACAAATTATTGCTAATAACAGTTTAGACAAATTTTTCAATAAGTTTCTAGACAAATTGTTCTAAATAAGTTTCTAGACAAATTATTTTAAATAAAATTTTAAATAAATCATTCAGATCTTTGTGAAAGCTCTCAATCAAGAAAAACTCGTTTTGCTGCATTTAATAAAATCAATGAATCTTCAAATTTATACTAATCCGAATTTCTACTATATTTTCAAAAATGTATTCTGTCTGCCTGGTCCGGGGCTTTATATTATATCATTGAATTAGCAAGGATTATTATTTTATGGAGGTTTTACTGCAAATATGATTCCACTGTGTGTACAGAGTGGTAAGTAGAAAGTAAAATTACAGATATTTCCTGCAGCTATTTCGATTGGATGCTGAAAATGGCGAGTAGTTGCTTTCTTTGGGTGAAACAATGGTAAATGCGAGTTGTACAACAGTAGTATAAGGGGGCCATTGGGTGTTGAAAGGATGCCGCCGACCAATCAGAAGCAGGCCCCGCCTCCTTGACCTA
>JAQFZQ010002366.1:0-14264 GCA_034696005.1 Glomeris marginata | reverse complement strand
AAGTTATGTTTTGACTCGTATACATTTTTTCAACGCATTTGGTGAGGCAAAAAAACCGTGTCATATCTCCTTTAAACCTTTCTATGATGATATCTCGAAGACCTGGAAGACATTTCACTATAGACATGTTTTACCACGGTTTAACGTTCATATACATGTGATTGAAAAGGGTATGAGGAAGAACGCATTGTCGATTGAAATGATGTAAAGGACTTGTATAGACTTCTGTTAATAAACTATGAGAAGAGGAAATATTTGTGGTACGAGAAACTACATGTACTGAACAATGGTTTCCTACATGTATTTGGTGTTCGTTGACAGGTCGGTTAGAGTTTGTTAAACCGGTGACACCAAAAGATGGAATAGCCGAAGTTAGGGTTCACGTTGGGGCCGAGAAAGGGTTACGGTTGGTTAGCGTGAAGGCTTTGGACCACGATGCCCCTAATGCCCAAGTGCAGTACAAGCTGCTGAAGGATGGTGGGGGAGACTTCAAGATCGACCCCCGTACCGGGGATCTGTCCACCAGTAGGCAACTAGACAACGTCGATGCCGACGATACCGTCAAGTTACTGGTGGTGGCTGCCGGTGACGGTCAGACCAAGAGCCTGGAACTAGAAGTGCACATCACCGAATTCAACGAACACGCGCCGGTGTTCGACAAAGTATCTTACGGTGCCGAAGTAAGCGAGGACCTAGCCGTGGGCAGCGTCATCGCGAGGGTTCACGCTACCGACGAAGATACGACAGACTACAACCGTAACGTCACGTATAGGTTGGAGGAAGAAACTAGTCAAGTGGGGTCGTGGGTACGTGTGGACGCGGACACCGGGGATGTCATCGTTCGCAAGAAGCTTGACGCTTCCCGGGCTTCGTGGTTGGAGGTTCACGTGGTCGCGGAAGACGAAGGGTCACCCCCCAGAGCTGCCAAAACGAAGCTGGACATCAGCGTCAAGAGCCTTACCGGTCAGCCCCACAGCCTGAAAAAGCTGTTATCCTCTTCCCACTTTGTGTCTCCCAACCCTTTGTTCTGATGTTCCAGCTCCACGGGATGTTAGATGGGAGAATTCAACAGCTTCCACTTCGCGCATCTGCTGGCTACGTCCAGAAAAAGGGTCGGTCCAAGGGTACCTTGTCCGTTACCGGGACGCTGACCGTAGCCGGGAACAAGTGCACACGTTCAACGTGACGTCTACGGACCATTCTCAACCGCCGAACAAGACCAGCCAGATGACCACAGATGGCTCCCAGACAAATACTGAACGGGACGAACAGTGCATTCGCTTGGAAGGGCTTCGAGGAGGGACCCACTACGAGTTCCGGCTGTACGCGTGGAACGAACGGGAGGTTGGGTTAGGAAGCCAGCTCTTTGTGCTCTCCACGAAGGCCGACCGTAAGTATTCTTTACTCCATATTATCCAATACGCTGCCTGAATCACATTAATTTGGTCCCTAGAATCTAGCCCATTCCTTTGTATCCGTTATTACCGACAATGTGAAAAGCAGGCAGTCACCTGATTGGATGTCCTATTTGCTGCCATGTATTTTCTTGCCGGCAGCCTATCATGGTAGCAAACAGGACAGCCAATCAGGTGATAGCTTACCGTTTCAACGTTGACCTCGGAATGACTGCACAATTGTTTGAATTGCTTATATTTGTCTCTAAAAATAGCCTGCGAGACGAAAATATGCGGGGAACACGGGACGTGCCGCGAGACCTCCGAGGAGCCTTGGTTCCGATGCGAGTGCCGCGCAGGCTACGAGGGTATAACGTGCTCCCAAGTGGACCCTTGTGCCACGTCCCCCTGCCTGAACCTGGGCACATGCTCACCAATCCCAGCATCTCCTAGTAGTTCTTCTACCTCAGCTCCCTCTGTCGCGCTCCTCGCTGCTTCCGGCTCTTCCGATCGCCCCGGTCACCACGGTCGTACGTGCAGCTGCCTGCCGGGTTTCTACGGCGACGACTGCGGTCAGCTTGACCCGTGCTCTGTAGGCGTGGCCGTGTGTCGAAACGGTAGCACTTGCCAGAGTGATTCCAGCCACGCTTACACGTGCATCTGCGCCGTCGGTTACTACGGGGCGGCGTGCGACCGCAGAGATCCCTGCGTCGGACCGCGACCTCCTTGCGGCCCTCATGCCCTTTCGTGCAGCAACGTCTCCGACACGGAGTTCCTGTGCGAGTGCATGCCAGGCTTCACAGGTCCTTTCTTTCTCACGCCTCTTCGTATTACTTGTCCCTCTCCCGCAAACTGACCTCCTTCTTCCCTTCCCGCTATACCTTATCCAAGGTGTAATCCGTCCACTTATCTACAGCTCTTGCCTCAGGCAGGGATTATAAAGTTAGTCTCTTCCCCCCTCCCCTTTGGGAATATAACTATTGTGTCACAAAGTGTACCAATTACAATAGCTACATTCCCAGAAGGGAGGGGGAAGTGACAGGTTTTATAATCCCTGCCTGAGGCAAGAGTTGTAGATAGAGTGGATGGAGTGTAGTGCAGAATGCAAGACATAATACAGACCCTGCATTGTTCAGTCAAGTATTACTAATATCTGCCCACTGTATCTACAGCCGACAACGAGCCTCGGAGCAGGGCGCGAAATGAATTTAGTTCAGGGTTTCCTTTTTTTGTTCCCTCCATATACTTAACTCTAACGTCTCTACAGAGGTATACAGTGAGTGGATAAGATGTAGTGATTTTACAGTCAGTACTGGTAAATACAGTCCACGTTATCCAAATGACAGGTGGACCTCGACGCAACCGTGTGAAAGATTGCGCGCGGACTGATGTAATGCAACCAAACAATGTCCAGCATATATATTGGTCACAATCAATGTTGTAGTTTAAACGTTATCACCCAAGCTGCAGCATTATGTAAAGCAACATAAAACAAAAAGGTTACATTCAACGGATCGAGATAATTCCAAGGCATTAGTCGCGATGGCCTTTGCGGTACAACCTTGTTGCCCTTGTTGGGAGTTCAGTATATAAATGTCTGGTTAACATCCATAAACAAGTGAATTCCTCAGAACAGTACTATCCAACCTTCAAATTGTCTATGTATATTGCTAGTTGCGCGAAGGACGCGTGTTTCAGGCCAAGTTTGGTCTTAAATGTGTGGCGGTACATTCTGTTACTACCACAGTTGCTACAATTCAGTAAAGTGTTAATAGATAGGAAGGAGTCTTGCATCCTGTACTGTACAATTAAACAGTGGAAAAAGTTATTATCTGAATGGTGAAAGTATAAATTACAAAAGTTGAAATTTTACGTTTGTTCGCGTTCGCAATCCGCAAAAAATGTTCCTTGCTTCTTCAATTGCCATCACATAATGTACCTCAATGAACCTAACTTCTAATCTAAGTTCTTCTAAGTTAGAAACATTTCATTCTGTCTATCTTTTGCCACATCAACGTATTGGACATTGCGCGTTCAGCTTCGCCATCTTTAACACCTAAACCTTGCGTAGAAGCATTTATAGCTAGACATGGAAACAATACATCTTTAAGCATGTTTATGAGCATGTTTAAAGATGTCATTTGCGCTTTTAGGAACACACTGTGAGGAAGATGTGGACGAATGCGAATCGAATCCTTGTTTGAACGGCGCGAAGTGCTCCGACCTCCAAAACGGATTCAGTTGCACTTGCCCAACAGGTTTTAAAGGTAACATTGCACATAATATTGCAGCAATAACAGTTCTGCAATATCGTTTACTAATTTGATGTGCAGGAAAGCAATGCGAAGAAGATATCAACGAATGCGACGCGGATCCGTGCGACAATGGTGGCACGTGCACCGACGGACCGGGTCACTACAGTTGCGAATGTGCCCCAGGGTTCCTTGGTCCAACTTGCAGAGAGAATATCAATGAATGTTCATCTAACCCTTGTTTGAATGGAGGAAGTTGCGTAGATGGACCTGGAGGATTTGTATGCCGCTGTACTAAGAGCTTCAGGGGAATGACGTGCAACATTCAGAGTGAGTACTATCAAGATTCTTTCTTGATAGTAATATTTGTTTTGAATCAATATTATTGCCCAGGGATTCAATTCCAGTGGACACAACATATCGGAATATAGTATTTTTGTTTTTGGCTGTTCTTACGCTATTGTAGATTTCTGCGTTGAGTCCGAAGTCACGACAACCCGCGGCAGCTTCAAGTTCAACGTTACCTCCCCGGGAAAGCACGCGGAGGCCCCTTGCCCGTACGGTGCAGTGAAGGGCACAAATGATGTTGGAGTTGCAACCCGTCAATGTCTTCTGTTCGTACTGGATTCACCGGCAGTACGTTGGGGGAAAGTCAACGATTCGGCTTGCAGACGCGAGGTAAGTTTAGAAAGAAGCACAATGGGGATGAAGCTGTTGTGCCCGTTGTTATGGAATGGACCCAAATACCATATGGTACCAGGATTGTTTGGGAACAGATCACTGGGCAACCCGTCACGCAGCGTGCCAAACTTCCTACCAAACTCCCATCCGCGGTGTCCTGCCTGTTCTTTAGCGTGGCCCGAAACCTGCTGCGCAACCTCCTCTACCCCAACCTGTGTTGACCCACTAACTAGTGTTGTCACATGACTAACTTAAAAGCCTATTATTTCGCACGTGTAACTTTTCGCGGAGGTTTAATTTTCGCGTAAGATGACGGTAGGCTCGATTAAACTTGCAAGTTCTTTCCAGAGTTTAGCCTAAAGGGCAATTTCAGTTAACAAAGAACTAACAGCCACAGCTAATCATACACATGCATGGCAAACATGGCCAAGGGTGCAAAATGAGTCCTAACGCCAAGCGCATATAGTTAAAGGTGAACTGCCATGGTTTTGTAACACCCCGTGATATTCGGACTGTAGAAAGAATAATTAACATTAAAACTATGAGTTCATTTCTTTTCTTTTTTACAAATTGATTAAATATGTTTTAACAGATTGAAGTTTGCGTGTTTTTGGGGCCTGTGCAGAGAGGCTAGGAGAGGAAAATTCTAGTATAAGAAGTCTGTTGTAGCATATGCAGTGGGGAAGCCACCTGTATATAGCAAGTAGGCATTTAGCACGTTTTGGTGCAAGTAGCATGCCATACGCACTCTCCCGGATGTAAAGTTTGACGGTGTGAGGAGTTTTGAATTTTTATTATAAGAATCAATCGGTGGAAAAATTAGAAAAAAATTGGACATATGCAAATACATGTTGTTCATGCATAGGAAATTTTACAGAGAAATCGGTTGCAAGAAATTTACCCTGTCAGTTCACCTTTAAGTTTTTAATTTCGCGGGGAATTGCAGCAGCAAGAATATAGCGAAAATAAAGCCTCCACGACTTCAATGGGTTTTACAGTATAGGGGTTTGTGTTTGTCTTCGTTTTTGGGAGTTATTTCGAATGGGTGGATATGCGGACAGCGTTGCGTGTCGCATGTTTCTCCAGTGTTGCATACTTCCGTACCCTGGCACTTGTAGGAGATGGGGAAAGTGGATGCGATTACTGATCAGCTGCAGATGATGACATCTAACGGATCCGCACTGAACGTGGATCAAGTGAAGAACACCACCCAGGACTTGGAAAGCGTCATCGACTACGCTACCGCGGACCGCACGGTACGGAACTTCCTCGCTCTCGATAGGAGTGTACATATCATTTCACCGGTGTTATCACTGACAGTAATCCTTTATAGGTTGCTAACAGTGTTGTTAAAGTTATCAGCAATGTTCTGGATGCAGATGCTACTTCTTTCGGGGAAGTTAAAGCAGAAAATTCAATTCACCGCAGGTAAAGTTCTCTTAATCTTCTCGATAAAACGATATTCAAAATTGATGCTTGGCTATTCATGTATTTCATTCACAAGCTTGCCTTACATTTAATTCCTGTATTATATAACTGATAAAGCATACCGCTAGAGCTGTTTAAAAATCAAGCTGTAATTTTCAAAAACGAAGGTTGTCACATCTCGTGCGGAGGATCGCAACGGAAACCTCTTTGGAAGCCGGGGAGGAATTCTCGTTGAACACTCCTAACATAATTCTCACCACCAGAACAGCATCAGACATAGCAAATCAAGTTGAGTTCAGGTCTTTCCCCCAATCCAACTCGACGGTAGATGTTCCCGTGGAAGCGGTCAGCAAGGCTCGCGACAGCGCCGGGAACACGAACGTTCAGTTCATAGCATACAGTAATTCCAAGTTATTCAGGTATATCACACTGGAATCTAATCTGAATTATTAGATACCTATGTATTTCATGTATCTGATTATTAATTTTAAATTTAAACTTTATCAAAGGGAACGTGACGATGACGTGGCCATGTCCCGCTTCACCCCGTCGAACCGCCAAGTATTTGAAGTCAGCTTTGGCAATTCCACCATCCAGAACCTGACAAATAGAGTTCATTACTCGGTTGGAAAACCTCTTCATGGGACGTGGCTGTGTGTCTTCTGGAATGAAACCGGTAAAGTATTTCCTTCCGCGAATACCGCGCGAGCGTAAAAGTTCAAAATCACATTTCATAATGAAGTATTATTTAGATGAACTTATCTTTGGAATGTAAGGAAAAATAATTTTAAATTCTCAGGTGGCATTTGGTCAACCGAGGGCATGTTCACAAATCAAACAGATGACGTAGCTTTTTGCCAATCCGATCACATGACCGCGTTCTCCATTCTTCTGGTAAGCTGGTTATTAACCAATTGAACTGCACGCAGATTGATTTACAATGTTACATTGTATACTGCATTGCTACTCACAGGATCCAAACCCAAATAATAGACTGTCACCCAATCAGGAACGTACCCTATCTATCATCTCTTACATCGGGTCGGGCCTGTCCGTCATCGGTCTGATCTTGACCATCATCACGTATTCCCTTTTCAAGTACTGCTATACGATAGTTTGCTGTGATTTCAATCTCTCCCATCAGAATAACAATTCAAACATTTTACTATCAGGACGTTGAACAGAGATAGAGCCGGGAAGTTACTGTTGAACTTGTGCGTGTCGCTTCTGATGCTCAACTTGAGCTTCTTGACGGGTGCCTTGCGCTCATCAGCCGTCAAACAAACTCCAGGCACTGACTACCTATGCGTCACCATTGCCATTTTAACTCACTACTTCCTGCTGACCAGTCTGGGCTGGATGTGCGTGGAGGCAACTCACATGTATCAGCTTTTAGTCTACGTCTTCGCGACGGGGGAAACGCGCTTTCTTATCAAGCGGCTGGTCATCGCGTGGGGTGCGTAACGCTGTCCACACAAATCGGCATTATTCTACGCCGTGATTCAAAAACACCATCCCCGTTTTATATCTTTAACAAGTCATATTAAAATAGCCTGATTTAGACTGGGTCTTATCCCCGTTAGAAATATAAAAATGGGATTTTTTGGTTCATGGTGCGTGTGAAAGCCTTGTATAAGTCTGTTTAACTATTTCAGGTGTTCCATTTTTGGTTGTTGCAATCACTGCTGCCGTTCGAATCAGTTCCTATAGCTCAACTGACGAGTAGTAAGTATTTTAGTGATTCGTAGCGCATCGCGTTGTGATTGTCTAGTAGTATTTTCCCCAACTACTTCCAAGTAACTAAGTATCTTGACATCGGTCTGGTTGTTACGCAACAGTTGCATGCTGTCACCGACAAATGCCTACGTGTACTACATCGCTTTCCTGGGACCGATGTGCCTTCTTCTCGTAGTCAACACCGTTGTGTTCGCGATGGTGGCCAGAATACTTTTCCAGCCGCACATGGCCAGCAAAATCCCAATAGTCCCCGCGAAAGGTTCTTGGGGTCAGCGTCCACCGAGGGTCACGTGGGCTCAGGTATTCCCACGAAAGTTCACGTGAAGTTCTCCGGAAGCCCGGCTTATTTATCAACGGTAACTTTCAGGTTCGCGGGGCGTTCACGGTGATGACGCTTCTGGGAGTCGCTTGGGTTTTTGGAGCCTTCGCCGTGGGTCCCGCCAGGGTTCTCTTCCAGTACATCTTCTGCATCCTGAACTCGCTACAGGGTGCCCTCATCTTCTTCGTCAGATGCATCCATTACCCCGAAGCGAGGGCGGCTTGGATGCATCTTTGGCGGACGGGGCAACGGAAACGAACCCGCGGCACTCCCAGCGCGCAGCTGGTAAACACGAGCAGCACGGCCAGCACGTTCGCTTCTGGGGGTGGGGCAGGTCACCAGAACACTGCCAGGTCCAAGATTCTGTCTTGCGTCACCCATTTCAGGAGGAGCACGAAACGCGGGGACTCGACGCCGGTCCCGCAGAGCACGTGTAACCCGGTCGTAACCGAATCGGAGGAAAAGGTACTTATCGTCTTTGTGGGGTTACCGGTAACTGCGTCTAACTAATCTGCAGTAATTCTGTACGTATAGTTATAAATGTGTTGCAGGTTGAGGAAAGGACCGTGCCGGGGGATTCTGAGCCGACGGACCCCAAGGCTTGGGTGTACGGCGGTCCTACGGAAGTGGCAGCTTCGGAAGGCACTTTCATGGCAACTCTACGTCAGGCTCCTCAAACGCAGAAGAGGAGACCTTCGAGCCCAGGCAGCGAAAGACTAAACATTAAGGAGGGAAGGGACACCGGGTGGCAATATTTGGATTTGCAGCCCGAAGGGATCTTGTTCATCGAGGATACGGACGAGGTTTGTTTGCTACTTTATTTTTGAGTAAGTCCCCAGATAGCACTGTTCACGCAGTAGAACCTTGTAATAAGAAACCGGTTTGTGGAATACTATAACGTGTAGTTTACTATATTGAGATTGAAACCATTACAAGTATTTAACAAATGTTTAGTTATTACAGATTGCAGTGTATACTTGCTTAAATTACAATGTTTAGAAAAAGTTGGTCAATATGTAGTCAATGGTTTTTTTGTTGCATTGTCCATAGAAAAGCCACTTGAAACCATTCTTAAAATGCAGTTTATTTACGAAAATTATAAACTTTTTACCCTCTGGTGCCAAATTTCTTTACTCTCACATTGCCAGGTGTTATATTGACCAATCAAAGGCCAAAGAAATCTAAAATCATCAAACTTGGTGACGTATTTGGAATTCCAAAATTGTAAGTTTATTATAACGAATGCAAGAAATGTGGATTTGTTCAATGGAAATTGTTTATAATACCGAGTACTAGTTTATAGCAAATGTCAAATGTTTTAACATTTGGTTTACAATACCAAGGCTTTTCTTATATCAAGTGCTTTCTATAACGAGGTTCTACTATAGTTTATATTGGTTACAAGTTTGTCCTATCTGGGGACTTAATTCACCCCCAAACGCGTAACAAATTGACATTTTCAACTGCTTGACTTAGGAAGACTCCGTAACCGTAGCGGCATCTACGGAAGCAAGAGATCGCGGCGGTCCACCCGACGGCACAGGCGTTTCGAAGACTTCTGACCAGGGGTACTTCTCCGCCCACAGTTCTCCCAGAGCCAATTGTAAATCGGAAAAGATGATGTCCACCAAGAAGTAGGAAGATGCGGGGAAACTCCTTGACGTGAAGGCATCACATGCAGGTTGTGTGCTAAGCTTTGTATCGTTTACACCCTGGTGGCCTTCTTTTACAAGTTGGCATTTTATATTTTTTGTTGTTTCCTCTTAGTACATTTAACCCACATCAACTGTTTACCATGTACTTCGTGTGAAAAGTATAATTATAGTGATAAAGGAATCGTGTTAATAGAGCCGTCGCCTAGCTATCTTCCACGATTACTTATTCCGCCGCACGTTCGCGGAATTGCCAGATCATACTTTTGCAGTCAGTTAGCAACAATGCAGTTGTTTTATAAACAGCTTGTGTCTATTTTCTACCGCATGAACTGGCACATGGTTCTTAGATGCCGTGAAAAACGACTTCCGCAACGGTTTTCCTGTTTGGAAGCGTAACGTCGGTTTCGACAAGCTTTCCATATGGTAATTTTTTGAGAAGTTTCACTCTACTACAGTAGCATTTTGTAGATAGTGGGAAACGGATAGAATCGACACAGACACCTTGGCATAAATTGAGCAAAAAAGGACAATTTTAACGATATAGTAATTACAGGTGGTGCTGGTGTAGGCAAAATGCTAAAATTAAAGGACCTTATTACAATATTACAGTGAAACCTGTCTGAACCAGAACCCTGTCTAAAACAGAAGGGTTTTTAGAGGCAGTTTACATATTGTCTGGTCCCATGGGTTTCCGTTTCTCACACGTTTCACTGTTTTAAATGTAGATTAAACTTCGTTGATTTTATTCCAGTGCTCTTTTGGTTATTTTACAATGTATTTAATGGGTTAAAATATTCATCTGCAACCCATTTCTAGTATGCAGCTGCTCAATACGTCTCATTACAAGGTTCATACTACTCAGGGAATTTAAATATTTAGCTGAAAATTCAAGGAAAACTCAGGGAATTTGCCAAAATTTTGCAAAGAACTGGTAATTTTATAGAAATTATTGTAAGGCTAAACTTTCAAGATAAATCAATTTTACACCTTTAGCAGGGACTTGATTTTCACAGAGTATGGATAATTAATACCTTTAATAATATTAAATTAAAGGCCGATATGATTGTTGGTAGTTTAGATTGTGGAATTGGGTTTTTGTAACAAAATCGTCAACAAGGATAAATTTTTCAGAAAATTGATTTGCGAGGATATCGCGAAAATAAAGCCACCACGAAATTAACCACTTTTAGTCATATGCTATTTGAATGTTTTAAATTTAAATTATTTAGAAAATTGGTTGCAAAAGCGCTCTGGAAAAATCAGGGAAAATGGTAATCAGATTGGTAGGAATTGTGGGAAATATTTGTTGGTTGTTTTCGCCAGAAGTTGAAAAACTAAGAATTTTTCCAAGATTTTTCTCATGTTATTGCACAAAAATTGCAATTATATAACAAGTCCCACCCTAAAGTAATAACTACGGGCGTGGTACGCAAATATCACATTTCCTAATTCGGGTGCGGCCCTTAACATGCCTATTTTTATTTAGTAAAAAAATCGGATCAGTAATCGCAAACAAATGATCTCATTGGCTCAGCGAAATTTGAATTCCGCGAACCTCGATTATCCGTTCATGGAACATCATCTCCGAATAAATGCGGCCGAGTAAGTGTTCATTGTGCACAGCTTTTGCACTCACAACTCCTCGTTTCTTATCACTTTGGGGCGACAATATTGTAACCATCGCTTTTATATTGCCGTTTTCCATCAATCCCCAATCAAATAGGATCATTCGGTAGTAAGGTTTTTTCTCACAAAGCAAACGGCGGTTGGGAAATCGGCGTCGTTCCAATTTTTCAAATAAATTTCGACAGATTCCTTCGCTACATTTCAAACTTCACGTGGAGATTTACAAAACGAACCTAATATTGTAGTCGTACTAATTTAGAAAACGTAAACAAATCGAGAAACGCGACGTCCACGCCGATGTCCCAACCGCCATCTCGCTAGCGAAAAAGAGCAAAAACAACCGGGAAACTTCCTTATATAGGGACGTAACCGGAAGACAGAGGGCGTTACTAACCGTATACAAATATATACAAACGCATTACAGATCTTCATCACATCTTGGATCACATCACCGAGCAAGATCATGTTTTTTTTTTTAATTTCCATGTCCTTAACTTGAATTAATCTAACTTAATAACCTATTCTAATCTAGCTTGAACATAATCTAACCTAGCTTAAAATAATTCTCGTGTTGTGTGATGTGCGGAAGATCTGTGATGTGCTTGTGGAAATTAATATTAATCTCGAAAATTATGTAAGTGCTGCCACCTAGCGATACTTAGTGTTAACTAGTTTGATTAGAAAACCTTTTATAATAATTAATGCACAAACAGTGAATGAAGTTAAAGCAGTTACAGTTATATATTACAAGTTTTTATATCTGAATTCAGCTACATTTTGTGTCAAATATCTAGTTTTATTCTTGGTTTAGCAAGATTGTTAATTTCACTGGTTAATTACGTTAGTTTGGCAATTTACACGCTAGATGGCAGCACATGTGCGAAAATGTATCTCATATCGCCTTGCTACTGTTCTTGACATTGACCAGCGACGTGTGCAAAAAACAAAACCCGGATGAAGGTTGGGGAAGAAAATGGAAATGGAGTCGTTATTTCCGCATATCACGCGGAAATTGATCGATTCTCTTTCACGAAATTGTGAATGGGGTGTACATAACCCTAACCCTAATGCAGAGATCGTGGCCAACCATGTTCACCGCGCTGATTGGCTAGATATCTTAGAGCCCTGTATGGAACGCCGTTCGCGCCAAAAGGATTCAATGTTGGTATATGTGGATTGAATGTGCATTGTAAAATTTTGATGCGAACGGCGTTCCATACATATGCCGGTACTCATCAAAATGGCGTCCAAGTAACGTGTAGTTGTATATCAGCCAATCAACACCGGCGTTCTAGCCACACCTGCGTCATAAAGCGAGAGGAAATACATCAAAATGGCGTCCGAATCTTAGTCGGACATATTCTGTATATGTAAAAGATTTAGAGGGTGATTGGGTTTTCGGGGAAAGGGGCGGAGCCGAGACGGTCGTGACATCACAACCCGGAAGGAGGGGCTTTGCGGGATTTGGCTGGATGGCCGGCGCGTTGTAAATGGCGGCCGGCGTTTTGGGGCCAAGGAGCGCCGATTTGATTTTGACAGGTCTGACAGCGGGCCGAGAATCGTAATCGTCGACGGCACAGTGCGTCAATGAACAAGGTGAGATGCCTCTGTTCGGCAAAAAGGATTCTCAGAAGCGCAAAGATGGCCGCAATAACGCGTCCAGTCAAGGGCAACAAGCTGTGGGTTCTTCGACGGCGGCGGCGGCGCAAAACAGCGCGGAAAATAAGCCTCCATCCGTCGAAGATATGTACGAGCTGAAGGAGCTTCTCGGAACGTAAGTAACCAACCCTATTTGTTCGCCCAATCGATTTTCCCCGCCTCCCGTTCGTTTATGCTGTTGCTGTTGCGAGCGGTCATCGTGTTAAAACGATTCCAAGTCGGCCGTGTCAAATAGACCTACTACCGGGGACGTTCAGCATCCACGTCCGTTTCAATCCCCGTTCGTAATCTACGTCCGTTTCAGTCGCCTTTTATTATGTATACAAGGGCGCGTTCATCATCCATGTCAGTTTCAGTTGAATAATTACTTATATGGGGATAGTTCATCATTTACGTCCGTTTTTTTATATCCTATAAATTGTATGCCAAGGGGACGTTCATCATCTACGTCCGTTTGTTCTAGAATTTCACGTACGTAATGAAAGCCTGAAGTCATTTTTTGTGAAACGACTCGGATTTCAATTAATGACCACCGGTGGACATGTGTCACTTTTGTTGCTGTGGCGTCAGTGTACACATTTTAATGACGTACTATACACTATAAAACCAAGGATAAAACTTTGTTATTTTGATGCAAACGTTTGGAAATTCAGTGAAAATACTGTGTTAGAAATTAATATTGTAGTTTTAATTTAAACCATATTTTCTTATTTATTAGTTCCAAAGTTATCCAGGAGATGGTGCAACTGCATCGCGCATCCCTATCTATGTATCCCATTGTCCACTGGTGGTACACCGATGCGTAAATACCATGAGAGAATTAGTGTTAAAAATTACATTAGTCTCCTGTAGAATAAAGATTTGGGAAAAGTCAGTTTTACTATATAGTAAAACCGCACTCAAGGTTGCACTAGGAAGGGTGTGATTAAATGGAAATACAAGATAATTAAGAGTCCTTTGACCAATCAGGAATTGTTGGCCGGTATTAGCCACGCCCAAACGCTTCATAACTCCTCTCTAATTGGTTAAAGCACTCGTAATTATTTTATTTTCCCTTTTAACTATTATGTTCATAGTGCAACCTTGAACACGGTTTCAGCATAGTTAAACCAAGGTTAAGCTGACTAAAACTTAAAAAATAGCAGGTTTTAGTTATGATTAAGTACTTGCTTGTCTTACTACAATATAAATGAAGTGAAACCTGTCTAGGGCAGGTTTCCAGCTTAGAGAGAAGTCATTTATTGCAAATTTATTTATCATAATGTCAATTGGTCCAAATAAATCTTAATTTTCTGCCAATTACAGGTTTCAATTTAGACAGGTTGCACATATCAATGGGCATATTTTGTGTGGGGTAAGTTTGAACAGTTCCTATTTCATATTTTAATATTTTATTATATACAATGTTTTCTTATATAATAAAAACTTTTGAAATGTTAAAGGTGAATTGACAGGGTTAGATAAAATTATCCGATCCGAATGAGAAATAACACATAGAATTATACCTTACTTT
>JAQFZQ010002365.1:0-14271 GCA_034696005.1 Glomeris marginata | reverse complement strand
ATATCTCGAAATGTCCGTTATCTAGACACTTCAGCATTTGGGAGATGATTCTTTGTGATTTTATTTGTCGATTTTCAGAAACAAATGATTGTGTTAGGATTCGCTGTCAGTTCACCTTTAAGAATAATTAATTATTTTGCTAAAACATGCTGCTACAATTACACTACTGAAATTATTAATAAATGTTTCGTAATTTGCACTGGAAGAAAGTTCAAAGTAGGTTTCATTACACTAAAAATTCGTATGCTTGTGTATTTATTCATGTTAAGTGAGCAAAACACGTCTTCGGCATTTCCGAAATGGTGTTGAACTCCCACTGATAAGCCATGAAAATTATTATGACTTCCAATTCCAGGTATGTACAATAGATACTGTAAAAATATAAGGAAAATAAACTACATTTATATTTACAGCAACCTTCCATCTTGTTTAAAGAAGTTAAAGTTCTGCCGGTAAACAAACTCCTATCTAATTTCTCTCATCTAATGGGAAATGCATTCATTACATGTGCTTTTGTTTAAATAGGGAGATTTTCTAACAGCACATTGTGAATACAACACTATGAATAGAACAAACTTTACTCTGGTAATTTTTTTAAGTGCATTGGACCAATAAGAACAAATATACGCATTTGTATCATTTAACAGGGTGGACTGCAGACAACCGATGAAATGTGCAACGCGCATCTTTTACATTACCCACTTGCAAATCTAGCGTCTATCTATAAGGATGGACATAGGGAAAATCTTCAGCACATTTTGGAAACTGCAGAGAGGTAATTACTATATGATAATATCTCCATATGAAAAGAAATTAATATATTAAATTCATTTGAATTTCAGAAAACAAGTGCACAACAATGTTTCTTCTGCAAATGTAATGATAACGGATGAATACGTTAAAACATTTGATGCCTCAATTCTAACTGAACAGGACATATTTGCACTGAGTTACCTTCAAACTTATGGTAGAATGCAAGTACTGTGCATTGGCCGTGATAGTACAGTGGTACGTATGTAACTATATTTTTAGAAATGCAGTTTTCAGAAAAATGTACAAGCCTATTAATTTACTTTGTCAGGAAAGTTTCAGCGTGGAGTCTGCAAACGATACAAACATTCCATTACAAGAAAAGCCAAGTTGTAAAAAATCTATAAAGCAAACTTAACCCTTGCAGATTGTCATCATATTTAAACGAAATGTAAACAACAATTATGAATGCGATAATTTACGATGATTTAGTTGTTATACAACACAGAATTGGCTGCATCATTATTGACTATACACCGTCAAATAAAAATACAACTGTACAATTGCCCACTGTATAACCTATTCATAGCAGAAAATTGCACTTTTCTATCTGACAATAACTCTTTCATCAGTGAAACTCCTACTATACAAGTGTGTTCACGGAAGAGATAAAACACTACTGGTAATATTTATAAAATAAGCGTTGAACCGAAAACAATTGTGAAATGTTGACAGGCAAACAATCAAGGTTAACAGAAAAATAGTATAATTTATGGCTCACAAATAGTATATGACGTCAAAGATGGCAGTTTGCCTTCTATCCAACAGAAAATAACAAATGCTAGTACTCTGTTCCTTTGACCTGGAAGTGACGAAACTTTCAAGAAGTCAAGTACAGTAAACAGGTTTTGAAGTAGCCCAACTGAATCAAAATTAAAGATTACCCAACTTTCAATGCATTTTTGGCCGCCATTTTAAAATGTTACGCATCAAATAATTCCCGAAATCAGAACATTATTTTGGCCGTCTATTTAAAATGCAACAATTTGTATACCGTTTTATATCTGTAATCTGTTCCCTGACTTTTCTATGACATCACAAATTAGCAAAGTTAATTATTACTTTGTTAAAGACAACGCTGTTCATTTTCCATTATTATCCTCCATGATTATCGAGGCCGCCATTTTCGAACGTTTTCAAATTTTGCGGCCGTTATTTTCGGTATTTTCGTTTTATACACGGACCAACACGGACAAAATATACACAATACACCAACTTGAAATAAAACAAAACAATACCCAACAGCTAAACATAACTTCAACAAATAAATAAATAAAATTTACTGAGTAGAAAACCATGTAATCGGATATATAATAATAAAATAAAGACTTGCATCTGCGTAGGCGGTCTTCGCTTTATGGCGTTTTTAAAATACCACCTATAGATATTTTTACGAGGTAATTTTCGACGCCTCCACGCGTGTGAATGTGCGATGGTGCGAGCACGGAAGTAGAAAGAGCAACCAATCGGATCCGTATTAACAATCAGATCCGCCTGCAGCGATCCGATCCGCTTTCGCAACTTTATAATAATGCGTGCAAAGACCCGCTGACCCGTTCACCCATCTTCGTCACCCCCGCCCACTATTTATATTCCATGCTATTTGTTACCATTTATTACCAATCCAACAGTACAGGAGGTTAAAAATTGTTCCACACATTTCCTTAATTCATATATTTCTTACATTTGTATACCGCATTTTTATTTGCGTGGTAAATCGAAGACAGAGTCCAAATAACATTTTAAACTAGCCATTGTGGGCTATGAACTAGCTGATGTGGTTCCTAGGCCTAAAATCTGCGAGCATGGAAGTCGCCAAGTTTTGGCGCAAACACAACAAAGTGTCTATTGTTCATTTCGGAGAATAGGATTTGGAGATCATACATTCGTTCGAGACAAAAATAACTTACCTTTAGGTTTATCTTCACTGTAATCCTTGCAATAAATGCAATAAAACTGCATCGGCTTGCACCAGAAACACCCTTTATTTAGCTGTACTCGCAACCAGGAAACAGCGTGACGACCGACGAAAGACTTCCGATACGAATGCGTTCCACAGGAAGACGACGCAAGAATGGCCGCCGGTGTTGCCAGTTCCACTCGAAACTAGTTACTATCTACTATACTTCCGTAATACTCCACCAAACGGCGTACTCGTGTATAATTTAGCTATTACTGTGAATTAAACAACAGATAATAATCAGTAATTGCGTTTAACATTGCATGATAACAGCACAAACAACTTCGTGAAATGAATAGCAAAATGCGCGGCTAAATGTTGACCGAGGCGTTAACAATTCAGCTATGGTGCTGCCATCTATATGCAGCGCATCGAGTAACGACTTTTCTACGCAGTAGTTCCCTACTATGAAAAAATATGGCAAAACCCCGCGTTCTAGAAATAATTATCCTAGATAATAAAAGATAACAGCTTTTTTATACATGCATAAGAAATATTTAACCCACTACCCATTTTAAAATACCGATACACATTTTTTTCCAAGGTCGAATAGCAAACGACCATGGAAAAAAATGTGTATCGGCAAGGTATCGGTAATTGGCTGAGGATATACGTGATATGTGAAAGTATCATACATATATGGTTTGCGGTTAATGAAGGCCACACCGTTTTGTAAGGAATAAACGATCCTAAAAAAAATCATTTATTAGATATGCATACACTCTTGATATCAATACAAAAATATAAACGTATAGCCAGCATTTGTAATTTAAATGTTGAAGCATAATTTAAATTCACATGCACATACTGTCTAGGTATATTAATTACTTTAACAATATGGTTTTGTTGTTGCATGTTTCAGTCACTTTGTCTAACTGAATTATATTTGGCAACAAACCCAGGAACATTGAATTTCCTCTTGCATCCATTGTAGTTCATATATCGTATTTTGCCAAAAATTGGTCTTTCTGCCCATCCCTGGTCATGAACGCCGACAATGGACCACATGCATCCTGAAATTATCGTAAATCCATGTTCATCCAAGAAATTAAATACTACAAAATCTCTAATGCTATTGGAAATTCCCATCAAATTCATACCAACATATCCATTTGGGTCTCTGCCATCCAATTCATATTTGTCATTGAGGTATATTGAAATCTTGAGAGCTTCTTCAGGACTATTCGTCCACTCCAGTATCTTTTTGGCCCAATACATTCTTAAAAACCCGTGCATTTTGCCATCTTGCATCATCTGAATCTGCAACATCCAAACGGTTAACTCTTTTTGACAATGCTTTCAAAGCAGTTTCGTATGGAAAAAAACATTACTTGAGCTGCATTCCACAGGTCATCGGATGTCCGAGCATCTTCCAACTCCTCCAGAGTATATACAGGATGTCGCGGATCTTTCCGATGGTCATTTAAAGTTTTTTGCGCCCAAGAGGTTCCACCTATATGGTAAAATGTTAGCATTTGCCACACTGTATTCCTGCATCCGCTTCTAGTAACTTCACCTTCAAAATTATCATAATTTGTGTTATAATAACAGAAATTATCAGCTAACTCTCTCCGCACAAGTGCTTCTTCAATAAATGACTCGGCAGACTCTTTCCATTTTTCTTTATATCTGGATACTTCTAAGATGCACCTTTGCGCCGACACCTGGCCTGCAAACATAATATAGTATTGACTGTTTACTTATAACATTCAAAGTCAACTGTAAAGTCAATGTTTTGCACCAAAATGAAGCCATGGAGAAATGTTACTCAATCCATCATGCATTGGATCATTGCGTATTTCATAATAATCCCTCAGCCTGTTATTGCAGAATTCAAACAGCATTTTTAGTCCAGCTTCTGAACCAGGTGTGGCCCATTCTACTTCTGCAACTTCCATGTTTACTTGCAAACTGTTCCGTGCAGCAGTCCAATCATTGTGCTAAAGAACATGGATGCGAAGATTAATTATATATGTTAAATAACTATTAAATAACAATATTAAAAATCGCCCTTTCCATACTTTAAACTCCATCTTTGAGTTGTACGGATGAATAATAACTAGAGGAAATCCCGTTAAGAACTGTGACAATTGATTGTGGATCTTGGTTCGAATCGTTCTAGCATTATACTCTTGTTTGTTTGATGTCTGCCAGCAAGGAATCACATTGTGAGCATCAACCTACGTGTACATTGCAGTGGATGTAACAATAACATATATGAATAAAGGTGTATATTTTGAATGGTATGTCTATATATGATTTCTATAGCTATAATGAATTACATTTTACCTGACATATACCAACACCGTCTGGAAGCTTTCCTTTCAGTGATTCCAACCATTGTCTTGGTTCTCTCAAAGGAGAAAAATCTGTAACCACAGCACCGATTTTGTTCTTCTTCACAAATATTGGCAACACTTCATCCGCTTTCCCCAACAGTAAATGAAAATTAATGTTAAGTTTCTTGCAATCCTGCACATAAAAAGTCCAACAGTAAATAATATTCAATTGATTTCTTGTGAATTATATATTGAATATACTTTTTCCACTTCTTGCAATCCCTTCAAGAGAAAATCATAATGGCGAATAGTTGCTTCCAGGAATTTTGGAACAAGGCAGAAACAAATGTGCAGAGGTACCTTACACTTGATGGCTGTCCTCTGGGCGTATAACACGGCCCAATTGTCTTAAATGTACAGAAGTTAAATGATGTTATATATGTCACTTCACAGTAAAATCAAATTTTAACCTTGAATCCTTTGGTCTCTAGACATCCAATATAAAACACCATCACAGTTTTCTGCGACTTCATTGACGCTGGAAATTACCATTACTCGTTTTTTGTTGAATTTGATGGCACAATCATTTCTTTCAATTTCAATTCTGTAAAGAAATTGATTGAATGGTTCTTTTTCTGATGAGCTGTGGTCAGTTTTCCTTCTCTTTCCACCGGATGACATATCATTAAGATTAAACTGAAACCTTGGCTGAAATAGACATTGCACTGCATTCAACAGACGTTGTAAATTGAGATACAATCATGAATTACCAGTGCTGCAAAGATATCTCGATGAAATTCGACAGCAAAATGACATCCAAACAGCAAAAGCAAACAAGCGGCGATTCTGTTATGACACTCAAGACAAACGACTCACGCAATAGCGCCGTACCACTATACAGGCGACAATGATCGCAGCGCCACGGAGGCCATTGCCTGAACTAACACTAAAGGGCAACATCAATGCTTTAATTAATATTCAATAACTTTCAAAATTTGAATTTAGGCTCCTAATGTGTATTGATAAATGATTATAAATGTGGACGATATATACGTATAATCAAATTAAGTGTCAAACTGGAAAAGAAATAATATTTTATATTGTGTGGTTACAAAATATAAAATATATATTTCAGTTGAAAGTACACAATTAAAATTAATTAAGTTCATTAATTATAAGTGGAAGTTAATTTCGACAGAATTGAGCAAGGAAAATGAAATAAAAGCATAATTATGTAATATTCAGGTGATGTAATTCACTTGACATCAATGTTGGTACAAACTGAACACAACAATATGCAAATTAATGTACCATATTAATAAGTACAATTGATGCATGGCATGTGATAAAAAATAGTAATATTTAAATTGGAAGTAATCTACACTTTGGCTTCACTGCAATACAGTGAAGGTACTGTACGTATATATGTGCAGTGCAGTGCAGCAAACCTTTTATAAAAGCACAGAAATGCTCAATACGACTTCCAAAAATTACTATTGGCTTAATATATCTAATGTCTAATGTGATATCCTACCTATGGTCCCAGAAATATCACTTTAGACAGGTTTTACTGCATGTAGAAAATTTCATGCATTGTTAGGCCATTGATTGCAACAACCATTTTCTGTTGCGTTGGCTGAATTGCTTGAAATGAAACCATGGAAATAAATATTCCCTCGCAAAAATATAATGAAACTATGATTCATCTGCTGAATTACACGTAGTACAACAATAGCTCTTGCCAAAATTTGCCTGTCCGCCATTTTTAAATGGCCACTTTAGACACTATTTTTATCAATAGGCCTACTTTTATTGGTTTCACCAGTAGGAAAAGCTTTTGTCAGCGAATTATTTCAGCTTCGATTTGCAGCCATTATTTTTCAGCAAATCATGTGTAAAAATATAACAAAGAAAACAGGGAAATGTAAAAATGTGGGCCAAATCAAATAATCACAAAAATGCAGAAATAATGATAGCATGTGAATTGTGAATCCAGGTTTCTTTTAATTCTGAATTAAACAAGATTTTGAAATAATATTCTCGGAATAATCCTACATCTTCAAAAAACATGCAGGTACTTTCTGTGAGCAAACCGACCTTTGCGGCTATAGAGAACAAAAACTTCTTTCCAAATAATTACAACATATGCAAGCTTAATATAGTAATAGGATGAACTTGCATTGCACAAATAGTAAAACTACTTATAACTTAAAATTACACTGTATATATTCCAAATGTGATATAGTTTTTTAGCAGCACTCTTGCAACTTATAAATACATTCCCTTGAAGCTCACTTATGTAAACTCAAGAAAATTGACAGTATAATGATATTGTGTATAAATAAAATCACTATTGCAATAATTAATTAATAAGGAACAAAAGTGATACATTTATATCTACCTGATATAATTGCACTTATACTTAATCATCTGATTTTTCAGTTCAATTCAGAAAACATGTTGCTGTTTAAACAGCTTATATAACATGTATGCACTGCTATAGAGAAAACTTGTATCAAAAGACAATCTCGATCTTTAGATCCACACAGTCTATATTATAGTAGTATATAACTTACCAATTGTTTCATCAAAATGTACATTAGAGTTCCTACAATTCAAATCAGATTTCTTATTTATAGCAATAATCTACAAAAACTTACAGAACTGGGCGTTTGCTTGTTTGCCAACTTTAGGAACAGTCTTATTATGCAAATTCGTTGTTTGCTTTCTTTTATCCTGTGCAGGGATTTGACGTTTATTTGGTATTTGAGTACCTATTCAGGGTTTGCTGTGTTTGCTGAATGTACTCGTGGTACAAGGTAGTTGTCATTTCCAACAGTCTGCGTGACATTTGCTACGTAATCCGGTGGCGATGCCGCATTGGTTCTTGTTGGGAAATTGCTCATGAGTTCGCTGAGAATGTTGGGAAAGGTAATACGATCGTAGGGATTAGTCTTCCAACAAGATGCCATTAATTGGCACAAGAAAAGCTGGCAGTCTTCTGGAGGAGTTAACAGAATGCCCTGCCGTATTAGCTTGACAACCTACACAAAAACAAATGCAGAAATTCATTCACAAAAACCTACAACTTATCTTTCAACAAAATCAATGAAATATATACTGAATATAACCTCAAACCTATTCACAGTATGTATTTCAGCAAACGTTTCTCATTGGTCAACACAGAAACGAGCAACATAACCTTTCTAATGCAGTGAAATTTTAAGCTTATTTTGCTATAACTTAAATTAGGAATAAATGGGAATTTTATTTTGCTAAGACAAGGATTTATTATGGATATAATAGATTAAAATCCTATAGCATTACAATATTTTTGTTTTATTAACAATAACATTAAAATTCCATTAAAATAGTTTGTTTTTGAAACTATTAATTTACTCTACAAGGTAATTTATGCTGATTTATGCAATTTCTTAGGCATAATAACATGAGTTTTGATCTTTGCTTTATGTTAGATGAGGTTAATGTTAACATGGCAACACGGTAACATTGTTATATAAATATAAGATTTGCACCATGAAAAGAAGCCAATTTATAATTTCTGAAAAGCAATGTACAAACCTCTTCATTTGAATGTCCATAGTATGGCTGCTTTCCAAATGAGAAGATTTCCCAGAGGACCACTCCAAAAGACCAAATGTCAGATTCCAAAGTGAACTTTCCATACATGACACTTTCTGGAGCCATCCAACGAACAGGCAACATTCTTGAACCACCAATCTAAAAAATGTAATAGTTTAGGTATAATCAATATTTTTTAAAATATCATTTAGGTTAGATTAATATTAATCACCTTGTAATAATCATTAGTGTAAATGTCTCTAGACATTCCAAAATCGGAGATTTTCACTGACAATCCTCTTCCAACAAGGCAATTACGAGTGGCCAAATCACGGTGTACAAAATGCTGCGATGACAGGTACATCATACCATGTGCTACCTGGGTAGCAATCCATGGTAAATTGTCCTTTAAAAGATTTAATAACACAGTAAGCTTACATGACAGCAAGCTTTCCCAAATACTCACAGTATACTGTCAAATCTAATTACATATAGAAGTTTATAATGGGAACTTTTCGATAAGAATTACCTTAACGATGATGTATGGAGGGGGTGTTGTCCTCCAAAAAAATGGGCTATTGCTACGTAGAAGCTCTGCCAAGTCGCCATATTCCATGTACTCAAAAACCATCCAAGGAGCTGGACCAGTGTCTATTTTAAATGTAACCCACAAAATAATCCCGAATTAGGAAAGCTGATTTTGCAGATCACCAGATTTGCCATGTAACATATGGACATGCCTTTAACAACCACTCCCAGCAAGTGAAGGATATTTTTGTGGTCAAAGCTACTCATGATCTCAACTTCTCGTACAAAATCCTCATGAGCTTCATTTGTGGCTCCATCTTTCAGAATCTTCACTGCAACATCCATGATTTCCACATCACTTTTCACCAACTCACCTATGTAAATGTACACAATATTTATTTTAATAGCCAGCATTTCGTAATAAACTTTTTTATATATGTATATGCACATGCCTCTGTAGACTTTGCCAAAGCAACCTTCTCCAATTTCATCGACAAAAGTGAGTTTTTCTCGTTCAATTTCGAATCTGTCCAATGCCTTGAGCACAGCTGCATCTGGCGAACTCGAATAGTAGTTGGGGTTGTTTGTGAACAGTTGATTGTTGAGCACTGCACTCTTGGCTAGGGCATGGATACCACGATGACCTTTCACCCTTTCCCACCAACAGCCCGATTGATGGGGCCTCCTGCGCCCTCGAACAACACAGGCCACCAACAGAGCCAGCAAAACAATGGCCGCTGTTGCAGAACCAATCGCCATCGCCGTGTTCCTCACGCTTGAATTCGATGGTAATGGTGCTGATGACCAGTCAGGCACAAGAGCAGTCTCATTGCCCCAACTCGAAGAATTTGTCTGTTGACAAAACAATTTGCAAAGCCTCACTTCACTCACTCAAAACCATTTGGATCACAGTGTGGGGCCCCTTCCCACACACAGCGACCTCCTCACAATTACCTACATGTTCACATATTCACAACGCAATAATATACATATATTGATCAGCAGGAATCTAATAATAACGTTAATTGAAATGTGCACATATTTGACATTTTGAAACTTGTTCAATGGCGGAGTCCTCAACTTGCAACAAAAACGCAAGGAATCGTAATGGATTCATGCGAAGGTTTCACTGTATAATTCATATTTCACAGTACGAAGGAAAGACGTGAGAATCGTCTGCAAACTTTGGATAAAAATCGTTATTTGCGCAAGGGGAATAAGTAATTTTCCAATTTTTATCATGTGTTTTCCTGCATGCAATAGCTATTGTGGCCCTTATCTATAGTATTTTGGGAAATTCGCATTCAGCTCAACTCAACTAACAATGAATTGAATGAAAACTCTGCAAGTCAAATATGTTGTTAACAAAGATTCGAGATGCAACCGTCCACACACCATTCAAATACCTTCCGGAACAGGATATGCGTTCCATGAATTCACAATTGATGCTAAACGTAAATTAACATGGCGGGTGACACTATGGTGGCAGATCAATCAATTAAATTATGATTATAAAGAGCTTAAAATACTGCATTACATCGACTAATAGATTTCAGATTTCAGATTATAATGCAGTGCATCGAACCACAACGAAAAATGGGTAATTTAATCAATGAGCTCAGTGATTTAAAGGTGAACTGAACCGTTGCTCAGTTGTTCGCAAGTCAGTACCTTTCTCAGTGCCTTTTCAATAGAAACCATAGAAACGCTTTGCTCGGTAAAACGCATATAACTTTTTTTGTTTAATTTGTAATGGATTTCTGGTTGCGCCAGTGTATAAGGGACACAAATAGCTACTTACAAACCAATTATCAGGGTACCTTACAAAACCCTGTCAGTTCACCTTTAATACTAATTAATACTATATTGAAATATATAATGTATATTTCCAATAATTTGTGGTACAATTCTTCAGGCCATAATTATATTGTCTGTACGTGTACAATAATGGAAAATATACCATATGTATGTTTATGAATAAAAATGAGTTTTTTTTAAACATAATTATGCATAACTTTTTCTCCTAAAGGTATAGAGCAAATCCTAGATATTCCATTTTGAAATGTCAAATTGAACAGCTCTAACAAAGTCCATACAGAGAAAAAAATGGAGTTAAATTGAGTGTAATGGCGGCTTTTGCCTAAGTATGGCAGGCCGTGTGTTGCGGCAAACCACAGTGTGGTGCGCTGTTGCAAAAACACGCGGCTTTTTCACATTTTGCCCATTGGAAAAAACCAAATCCTGTATACTATATATATATGCATGTGTGTGGATAAGAACTCGTGCTGCTGAGAACAAAACCTCCTTTTTATAATAGAGCGCAGCTTTGTACTGGCTTGTCTTCTTCTGCTCTGCTTACTTCTATTTACAAAAGTGCAGCAATTTGGGCCCCGGGATAAACATTTCTAGAAACAGGTGGAACCAAAAGGTCTCCTAAGTTACTGTTAGTGCAATTTGAGCAACAAGGGGAAAAAGGGGAACGTATAATTAGGTCTAGTTTAATGCACATTATAATTAAGTTAATTACAGTAATTAGAAAGCATGTGTATATGTAAGCTTATATTGCGTATATACAATGAACCAAATAAAAATACTAAATTACTTGGTAAATGTGAAACAAGACAGTTATCCTCCAAACATGTTTCTACCAACAATATTAGTGGAAACATGTACGTTGGTGGAATAAATAAATGTAGTCTTGTTTCACCTTTTTAGATTCACCATATATTTCTACACGGTATATACAATATTCTATATTGACCTCGTATTTCCAAAAATCAATATATAACCAAGGAAATTATATGGCCTTCTGACAGGGGGCATCAATCATCCCAAATAGTACACAGTCTACCTGCAAATGCTATGCTGCAATTTAATCAAATTAGTTTGATTCATATCTTGTACTTCGATCAGATGCAGGAATTTGTATTGAACTTCGATCAAGAAAATTGCACCAATCAGTTTAATTGGCATCCATTATCTGGATTGAACAGTTCACAAAGATTACAAGTTCATTCCACTTGACTATTTTCTTCATGTCCCCATGTGCACCACAACACAATCCTGCATTCCAATCTCTCAAATTACCAAGCTGTATTATGTTCGAACATTTTTGAAAACACAAACATGCAAGCAACAAGATCTTACTGGAGGGCGTGTGCGAATGATGACGTCATGAAACAAGACCAGCAAATCTAATTTCACCAAACTTGCATTCACTTTAATTTTGTTAGTGCTATGTATGAATCCACCCACTAATATGTATTATTGTATATCTTAACAGTACTGTGTAATTATGCAACAAAGCATTTAATGTGTTGCATAAAAACGGATAACAAAAGTTAAATTTACCAGAAAGGGTTACTTGAAAAGAAAATTATATAAAAACAAAGGGTTAAATGTAAAAGTTCAAATACAATAAGCGTTAAATGAGAAAATGTAATGCATAAATTAATTGAAGAATAGTGTAATTAGTTAAATATCGATGTACTGTATAAATTACCACACCCAGAAACTTTCACCAATCACAGCAAGCCAAAACCTGACCACGCCCACCTATGACAGTACTTCCGATTGTTACGTCACTGAGCGCGACATATCCTGCTATTCTTATTCATCTTTACTACGAAATAGGAATATTTGTGTAATAACTGACCTTATCTGTTGTATTAGATGTAAAAATTTGGCTGAGCTCCTCATTGCTGACAACTCCTTTTTTGGCATACCTAGGGTTCGATGAATCTACTGTAAACAAAAAATAAATCTTAAAATTGTTTCTTCATACGAAACACCTTGACATTTGCTTTCTTACTTGGCATTGTTAAACGAATACATGGTTCTCCAGGAAGAACAATCCTTTTAGTTGATAGACAACGACAGACAGTTGAATTTGTGCTTCTGTCAACAAAACAGTACGATTCTGGATCACATCCACATGAACTGTTTATATCTGAAACAAAGATAATAACAAAATGGACCCATGTAGTTTTATTATGTTCTACAATGTCGCATTTTCTTTTAATCTTATACAACACACTTTCCACCAATTTTCTACTAATTATAGTTTCGCATTTCAAAACTCCCCACTTACTCTATTTATATATAATGTATCTTCATTACCGACCGGATGTTTATGAATATGATGGTGCAAATCTCAGTCTCAACATAAGCTTATACACACCGGTCCTTTTTCATTGAATACCGGGAAAAAAACCAACAAGGCACCACATTTTTTGCTCAAAAAATCTGACATTTTTATAGCACCTATATAATATGTGACTGTGTGAAACAGAAAACCAGTTTTAAAATAGTTTATGTCATTTAAAATGTACACTGGAAATATTTCCAAACCAGAATTCAGTCAATTGGTATGGAATGGCCCAAGTGGAAAATTAATTTACAACATGCAACTAGGCTAAAGTAAGTATTCAGAGAGGTACCATCGAGAATCAGTTGCTCTATCTAGAAAAGCCAAGAAGGCTCAAGGAAAACGACAACGCCAACAACCTATAAAAGGGCCAAACTCATAAGGTCCAACATCTAATGAAGGGATTAGTCCAACAAGGCATGATCCTTGTGTAAATCGCCAGAAGAACGAGCAATGACTACCACCATGTCCCTTTAGTAGTTAAAGCAAAGTGTCCTTATTATTGCCACAGCAAGGTAAATGCCACCAACATAGCGAACAATTTACAAACAATAAAATCAAAATTACGTGAATTTGGTGAAATTACAAGGTGTAGACCCCATTATAAAAGAAACCCTGAAACGTAACCTATACACAAAGTCAAACCATGAATAAAGCAAGTTCTGAATCAAAATCTATGTGAAAATTATTTCAATATGCGATGGTGTATCACCACTTGCTTTATTTATGGCTTTACCTCATATATTTTAAGTTTCCAGGGTATCTTAAAGGTGAACTGAAAAGGTTTTGTAACATACCCTTTAAAGTGTGAAATTCTATAGAATTGATGCAAATAAAACGATTGGCACAAACAAAACTTTTTTAACAAATTGTTACAAAAGATTACGAGTACCGTCAACCGGGGTGACTTTGCCCACCGGGGTGACTTTGCCCACTTTACTGCAAAATGTTGTATATTTATGCAG
>JAQFZQ010002364.1:0-14274 GCA_034696005.1 Glomeris marginata | reverse complement strand
CCGTGCACCTCTTTGAAATGGGTCAGCCCAGACATGACTCCGCCCTCCTGGCTCAATCTTTCGTTGAAACCACAGTAACAATATGAATTTTGCACGAAATTGCGTCCAAATCTGTAAGATTTATCTGAAATCGCCATTATGCCATATGTAGTTAATAATTTGGATGAGACGACACCTCGTGGATGACTGGATATTTTCAAGATCGCCATTTTTTCTTTGTTACATGCTGCATTCTTAATTGTTGAAATTAGCCCAACAAGCTTTATTTATGTTCAACAGTATGTAAAAAACAAAATTTAGATCTAACAAGGTAGTTTGAGCACATGCACAATTAAAATTATTGTCTCACTGAGCTTGTACGAGCATTTATATATTTGGTCTCGCTTGATGGCATATACATTGAGCTCGGGGCGAACTTTGAGTGAAAGAAAAGCGACGATGCGCACAAATTCGTTGCTTACTCGAGTTTAAGGAGTCAAAATGTGCAGTGTACATAGACTCAAAGTTTGGCAACATGTGTATATATATCGAGTGCAAGTCTAATCGGTCGAATCCGAGCTCGACGGCCGGAAATTGCCTTGTAGCCATATTGAATTCTGCTCATACGTGCCCCATGTTTGCCGGGGTAGTTATTAAAATACTCTATGAATTCTCAAATATTGAATTATTTAAATCAGATTCGATATTATTGCTCATGGAGAGCTGCATAGCATTATTGCGATATTTAAAAGTCATTCCATAATACTTAATAGCATGGTATTTTTAAATTATTGGTGAAATGTCACGAATATGTGGTGCCATAATGAAATATGGCACGGAATATGCGGAACAGATCGATAAAATCCTCTTCAATTCACATATTTCAAGCTCATGTGCCCTTTGCACTGTCTTTCTAATAACCTTCACATTTATTGTAAAACCCCCTCTCATTTGCGTTAATTTGACCAAATTTAATTACGATTATGTTTGAATAGCCATATATGATAATTAAAGACCTTTGAATATGCTCATAATTTGGAAAGTTTTAACATATTAGCCTACTGCCAAATGCAGCAACTATACTTACGAGAAAAACTATAATACTCATTTTATATAGCTTTAAAAACTTTTTAAGCTCATAAATCTGAGCTAATAGCAATAAGGAAAATTGTACTGCAAAATAATTAAATATTGGACAAATTAATGTCTTGCACAAGGATATATTTGGAAGCTTCTTCGATAGGTAATAAGAATGTCTGAGTTCTTGCAAGGATTACAAAATCCTTCAAGAGTATACTGTTAATTTTTACTTGCTCCTATAATGCTAATCTTGTTTTCATTTAAAGTAAACGTGCAAGAAATGCTGTTCAAATAAATGTCAGAGAAACTTTAAGATGTGTCTGAAAATTTGTGTAAACACCTTGAAAATATGTACAAATTCAATTGTCACTAACAAAATGTATTTCCATTAGGAGTTGGTTATAGGGTACGTAATGGTGCCATGAAAAATGCATAATCACTATAGTACTACTAGCTATAGAAAACAACCTATATGAACTACCCCTTTAGTGAAGATTTGTTTTCTATTTGCCGATTTCATGCATCTTTGCAAATTCACCGACGCATATACTAAAGGAACAAAATGGCTGTGAAGTCTGAGTGCCATTTGCCCCTTGGAAGTGCGTTTCGCCTGGCGGCCATCTTAAACCTTTGGCCGTTGCCCTGGTGAACTTGCTCAGCCAATTACGCATATTGTCCGCCATCTTAGGAATCCCGGATGAGCCGTATTTGTTGTGAAGGATATTTGTGTAATGTACTTCCCATGTCCGCTGCACGATCCCTACTCTCCCGCTTCATGTCCAAAAGTGTCCCCTTTGGGGATGCGCAAAATGTACCCAATATACGCAATTTTTACCCATCGCTTGAAAGTTGATATCCTGCTGATCCATATCGGAGCGACCAATCACAAACCTCCAACTGAACGTTTGACTTTTGGCCCAACAAAAATCTGAAAGATGTCATGAAAGTTCAACAGAAAAGCCTGCATGCGAATGCAGACGTTTTCCTGTTGATTCCTTCAAAAATTGATCCATGTTGCTTGGTATGTTGCCTCGTGGATATGCAACTGTGCTATTTTATATATCGCAGATTGCTTTCATATTTTGGGCGTTTTGTGAAGTATTTCCATTCTATGTATTATTAATAATTGTTTCTGTAGTCCAACAAATATCGTCCTGATTATGTTGAGCACCTTATTCCTTTCAAGAGTTGTTTGTATAATTAATATAAGAGACCGCACAATCTTATATATAGGAGAAATAGGATTTCTTCATCTTGATAATACTTATCTGAAATTCAACCTCATATTATTAGCAATTCAATTTTCTACCTCGTGGATCTAAACGATAACATTTTTTTTTCTTTAAAGCCTAGTACGCTGAGCACATTCGGATCAACAGTAAGATTTCAATTCGGAAAACACAATTAACATATCAGTATTTTCATCAACTGACATGTTTCAGCATAATTGTGCTATATCTGTGTTATCATGCATATACAATTAACTATAGATGAAAACGATTTATTATCTTAAAGGTGATGAGCTGAATGTATTTTTCAGTTAAGTGCATTTCAGGACAATGCCATTTGGCATACTTACTTATTAATTTCGGTGAATACATGTATTTTTGCACAAAATTACAATATTTGTACAAAAGTTGCTCAGTTTGAAAGTTTTGCATGACTGAGTCGATTACATATAGTTGACCAGGTTAAATATTTGCGTCGCAAATACATATAGCTCCAATTTGCTCTATATTTCATATGCGCAGGATAATGTAAGTACAGCATGAAATATCGATCGGTTTTGGAGGGGAATTGGTGAAGCGAAAGCTTGGCCCAAAGCCGACTGAAATCCCAATCGTAATGCGGCCTCACATGGTAGGCTTGATTCGGACATCAGGGGTTCAAGCAAGTTCCACCTTTATCGATACTCCAATGCAGCTCTGAACCGGTCTCGCAGGAGGAAAGGTTGTCCCTGTGACCCCCTAAGTGACTGGTCCTTGTCCACATAAGCTCACAATCCATACTGGTGATTACCCATTTTTGCTCTATCGTTGAAGTATAAACAGTGTAGCCATGCATGCATTGTGTTTCCTAACTAAATACTGTTACATGTATAAAATACACTTGAAATGTAAAACACATCAGGAGCATATGTTATTCATTGTGAGATTTTGGATTTTTCCAATAGTAATAATTATAACGTGCAAATATTCTTTACTTAGTTTTTCATTTCAATATTTACTTAATTGTACATTCAAGTAAGAATTTTTGAATTCAAATTTGCATTCCTGCTGGTTTTAGTATATTATATATTAATTGCAACTGAACCTCATGTGAAGTAAATTCTCAAAATCTTTTCAGAGCCTGTTCATTACAATATATCCTTGCGGTACAATTTCAAAATGTAAACCACTAATATGGGAAATTGTATAATTTTTCTACTGCGTATATATTTCAAATTAAAAAGTACCTCCAAGAATATAGGCTACATCTGAAATTTTTCGACGTTGAACTGTCAAATATGTTGTAAACCTACTTAGCAACATTTTGAAAGGTTAAATATGTGGTAGGACGATTTGATATTGCGAGATTCTGGGTACTGTTATGCAACAGATTTTGAAAAATTTAGAACGCTCAGAGTAGCTACATCTCTTCTATTTAAGACTGTGTATTGTGTGCACAAAGGGAAGGGGAAATCAATGAATGCGCGTCCACACGCATATTTGGTTGGATGGAGTGGCAAATCCGCTCTCAATTGAAGCCTTTCCAGTATTCGCAACATATCGTGGCGACCATTGCGGATTCACTCGCTTATCCAACCATTCTCAGACACCTGCACAGCTTCTCACAATCTCTCACGTACTGCATACACTCTATATACACAGATGCCCCCACTCTCATAATATGCATGCGCACATATTCACCGCCAGTTTACATTTTTTCTTTCAAAATTTACTTCCGAGCAAATTACGCAAGTATTTTTTTGTTGCATATAGAGACATATTTACATTGTTTTTTTAATGTAATTTGCAGCTTGAATGAATATTACAATATTGGAATTAAAATTACAATTAGTTTAAAACGGAAAAGCTGATCCCAAAAATGTTCTGGTATAGCAGTTGTCTTGCACGATGACATTAATATAAATTGCAAACTCTCTTCAAACTATAAAGTAACGGATTATTTTCACTAATGTTTTACCAATAAAAATACATTATACATACTACTAATACAATAACTCATGTTAGAAATAAATATATTCGAATGCTATTATTCCTATACAGCAGTGAATTTTTCTTCTACAAAAAATATGCCTCTTTATAAGAGAAATCCTCTATAAGATGCAAAACTTACGCATCTTACATAATGGATGATTTCTTATAATGCGAGTCAAAAATCTCGAGGAGCTGTGTATAGCAAAACGCATAATGAATACATTTTGGCGATTTTTGCATTCTTTATAATCAGGTATGTCTGTTCCATTGTTCCACTTTAGTATAATACGAGCTCACGGCGTCCTTTTTTGGTGTTTTGCCATGCGAAAAGACCGCAGGACATGTACAAGAACGAAGCTCACTGTTCTTCCCCAAGAAAGTGTTGAGTTTTTGTTTTCATGGCTCGGTGCGCGCTTTCAAAACCCAAACTTTCTTCGTTTTTCAGTATATTTATATTATTGAAAACCTAAACACATGGTGCATTTCTCACGACCCTGAACGAATATATAAGAACAGGACAATGTTAGCATTTCGTGCAAATCTTAGTGAAAACAAACTCGCATTGTGAATGGTAATGGCTATCTATTTGTGTGTGTGTATAGACTAGGTCTACAATGTTTTCTTCAGTTTTCACGTTGATCAAATTTGCTGTATCGATACTGGAAAATACAGTCATCTTTGAAAAGTTTTTTCGTAGGTTGCGACTTATTATCGCGAGTATTTCACTCGCAAAAAGCGGGGAGCTTTATGGGTTGTTTTCACTGCACAGCCAACGCTAAGTTCTATTGATGTCGCTGCAGTGACGGCGCTTCTGGCAACGGAATTTCAAAACTCTAATTCATAATTGACGCTCTTGTCGATTTATAAATAAACTTATTACCAAAAACTTTTAATAAACAACTATGGCTTTATAAATTCCTTCGGAAACTGTTTGATGTCTGCGTGAGAGATGCAGCTACGGTGGATATAGAAATGCACGTTTAAAGCGCTATTTTTATTCGATCGGCAATGTGTTTGAAAATGCTCAAGAATATATTAAGCTATGAATGATGGCAACATGGGGGGCAAATTGTAATCTTGTTGAAAGCGCTGCCATCATTTGAAGCATTTTTTTCTCTCTCGTGCTGGCATGCAGTTGCGGGCCACACACACACACACACCAATATTACTTCCTGCATTTCCAGATCTCGAGTATAGTACGTTCGTTTCTATATCGATCAGGCAACGTTTCCCCTTTTTTACCATATAAGATATCCAACGCCCTGTTCGCCATTTCATCATCCGTGCTCCTATAGACATATACATATAGCCCTACGGTGTCGCACTAGAGTTCTAGATAGGAAAAAAAGCTTTCTACGTTTTTCTCACCGCGCACCATTTACTTCAATTTGTTTAAACACCTTACACCCCTCTGTGGCGTTGCTGGACCGTGGTTTCATTTCCGGTGCAGGTTATCACGTCCGTCCGAATAACAAACACCCCTTTTTCTTCTATGCTCTCCTACTTCGATGTCAACTTGCCAATCCCGCTCTACAATCCCGAGGGCTCACTGATCCTTTAGGGAGGGGGAAAAAAGAAGAGAGAATTCAGTGTAATTATTTCGTCTAGCCGCTCCAAGGTAAAAGCAATATTCGTGTTTCGGATGAAACAATATGAATGGAACTGCACATAACTTGGCATTCCTGCGAGCAGTAATTGTATTTCAGCCAAGATTTGGAGCAAAAAATGTCGCAGCAAAAATTCATTAAAAGTGATTTCTCGATGGAAGCAGCTAGATATGAACTGTTTTTATTATATTGGCGGATAGTAATTAGTGTAACACAAATATCAATTATGCTAGAGCAAATCAATAAGTGCTACTATTGATTTTTTTTATATAAAAAGTTCAATAGTTATTCGAAATCCGAAATATACAAATTGAAGCCCCGTGTCTTAGCTAGCTGTATTCAACAATAAATTGCCTCTCTAGATATTCTGTCATTTTGACAACAATTTTGCTGCACACTCTTTTTAATAGACAATTTTCTACATGGAGCTATAGAGAGTTTTCTGCGCCTATTATTTTTTTATTAAATGAAGATATGGATTCAAATATAATACAAGTATGTATAACGATAGTTAACCATCTACATGTTAATATATGTGTCGTTTCCACAAATTTCAACCTGCTAATTTTTGAGCAAAATGTTATTTTTTTCATTCTGCCTATATTATGTTGAGAGCATTTGCATATTCAATTCTGAATACTGTATATTTTATAACCACATGCATGCTGCTCAGTCTGTGCACATTGAGAGAAGTTATTTTTGTAGGAAATTATTGTTCATTCAAACACCATTTTAAGATATAATCGCCAGCTGTGTTCGTTGATTAGTTGATGGAAGCTAATTTAGATCACTATATATACAAATTGCAAATCAAGGAGGAATTATTCGCTTTGTCGAAATACAATTCCATACCATGGTGACATTCTTCGATCTATATTTTATTTTATTGAATCTACTAACTAATATTCGTCTGAAAAAATTCACAATTTCATAGGAGAAGAATGCTGATTACATTTTCGTGGAAACACTTTGAACATTGACATACAAAACACTTGAAAACAAAGGATGTGTGTGCAATTGCGATGAACAATGTTGCAATATTATGAATCATATAATATGGTCAATTAAATTGCTGTCCCTATCAGGAATGCCCACAATGTGGTGTGTCCACCACATTGCCCACCATATAACATAAAACATGACACTGGTGGTGTGTTATGAAACCCAAAACATTATGATGAGATTTCTGTGATAGTGGCAAATTATACTGCAATATATAGCCTAGGTACATGTTATACAATACTATTGTAGTAATAAGAATTTATTATATGATTTGAATATTCTTCATTGCATGCACACATAAACAATAAAATGCGGATTGTATTAATAATTTTATTAACCTAAATTACAAATGTTTAATAATAACTATTGGAATCACGTGCGAGAAAATGTCAAATGTTAAAAAAAATATTAAGTCATGCCAGTGTTGCATCTCTTATTGCTTTCGCTATTTATTAATTTGACATATCTAACATATTTGCATTGAAATACTTGTAAACCGGTGACCTGCATTTTTGACCCTTTCGAAAGGGCAATATAATCATTTGTGCAGCATTTTTATTCCTGTTTGTATTCGCAATTTGATGCGGTTGTCATGGAGATTAAATCTCTTGAGCGCAGGAATTTGTGGATATCTGGACTGGGGAAATTCTTGAAGAAATTGGCTCGTGGATTTTTGTCGTCCAGAAAACATGAGCTGTGCCATATTGAAGTATATTTGCTATAGTTGGATGCCAACGACGGAAATCAATCGATCACGTGCAAGCTTGAGCCGGATGTGATGAATTCTCGCAGCATGCATGGCTTATTGCCGGAAGTTTCCCTGCGTTTATCTTTAATTATTAGGAAGCAGCTTGTATCCCGTCGTGAATTTTCCAACCGACATGCATGTTCAACAAATGTCGCGTCCATGAATTTCAGAGCAAAATTCTAAATTTTTATTCATATATTCCAACAAATTCCCATTCAAATATTGCGAAATGCGAGATTCAGCAGGAAAAAATCCTGCATGTTTTCAGTGACCTGTCTAATGAAGCCCACTAAGTGAGCAGAATTTAAAAATAAATACACGTGTAGAGTGACAGTACATTTGGTCATATATAAATTTCGATATTGTAGAAAACAAAAGAAAGCTATATGACTAGGAATAAATTCCAGGTCTCAGCATGACACCTAAAAATCTCGAGGGAAATTTTCAAAATTCGAGTTTATGGAAATCCTGGGGAAAGATTGTGATCACCTGTGGTCCTATGGTATGGGTTTGAAATTACCGTATGGTAATTCTATATAAATATCGGAATTCAGCCAATTTCTTGGTATTGCTTAACAAAATATCAAGACTTGTATTTCAGTGAAATTGACTTATGACCTTTATAAATTGTGCAATATATTTTCAGTAGAAATTTGATGTTTCAAAGGATAGCCTTTGGCTCTGTTTTATTCTATATTTATTTATATTATTATATTGTGATAACTTGTTGCTCAGCACTTCACTTGTAACTCGTTCCATTGAATTAATAACTCAGTTTCCTTATTGCTATGGAAGATATACTTTCATTTTCGGTTAAATTTAACTGTAAATTCTCTCCGCGGGTTTTCGAAATATCTTCATAAAAATAAAATATCTCGTAGGGTCCTATAGTTATTACGGTAATGAGATGTCATATGGTGGGTGACAAATGATATGGATCCATATCTGACTTTTTGTACCATGCTGCGTAGACATTACTGTAATGCCACATCTTTTTATGCCTACTAGATTCGTGAAATTTAATCTCAATTAAAGGAAATTTCAATTAGACATACACACATTTATTACGAGACAAAAAATATCGTTCGAGTTTGTCATATTATTCAAGTTTCTCATATGTGAAGTTGGTTTCCTCTGATGATGAAACTAATATTAATGACCGACATGCATTTTGCGCAATAAACAAACGGGTCCAAATATTAAAGCAATTATAACCTTGGTTTTAATTAGGCAAGAGGCGTGGCAGTTATTTATAGCACAACCCAAACCATCGCCACTATATATTACACAATTGTTTGCGAATTTACATATGGTGACGTGATCGCGTTGATGTGATCACGTGACTCGCCAAATACTTGTTCCGCGATAACCTTGACTTTTGTGTATAAATTATCTTAAAATACGAAATTATTGTATTTCTACTGCCATTCAGGAGCAGGAATAGGTGGAAGAAGGTTGATTTATACAGCTCTGGAGTCTTTTATAATAGGTAAATCTACTTTCGTTTATTACTTTCATTCTATACATGGCAATATTTCTACTGAAATAAGTTAGCAGGACTGTACATTGTGGAGATATTTGGATGTGATATAAGCATTTTACCGAAATTTAGCGAAAAAGAGAGAATTCTCAAAAGTCTTGCACTAAAAAAAATCGGGTTCAGCCGAGTTCAATTGGTCAAATTCCATACGATCTTCCCTTTGAAAGGTTTTTCTGTCGTCGGTATATAAACGACAACATCGTCTATCTGTATGGTATATACAACTTTATATTGCAAATTCTTGCCAAGTCGCATGCATGAAAATGGCGCGTATTATTTGGCAAATAACAGAGCTACAGTGCCATAACTGTACTCTGCTCTCAATTTTAAATTCTTATTTTAGAATAAACGTTCAATGTTAAAACTATACGCGCATGAATTTTATTGCATGATTAACCAGACAATTATAAGGTTTTGTCCAAACTATGTGCATATTTGGGTTGTGCAACACTTGAAATATAAAGATGCAATCGCGCATTATGGTTGCACTTGTACGACAGTTAAAAATGTACATTAGTTGACATTTTTCGTACCGAAACGCTTAGGTTTACTATCTTCTTTGCTTGAAAGCAATTGTGAGTTTTATTCATATGGAGCAGTGTTTGGGAGTGCTAATAACGGAAAAGCATGTCGCCATAAACGGTCAATAAATTGCTGTAGTACAGAGACAATGATTGAGATTGGTTGTCTGGCACAGCGTAAATGAAAGGTCAATAAATCCATGAGTAATAATAATGCTGCTTGTGAGAGGAAGCAGAAGCGAAAAATTGTGATTAGCAAGATTGCCGCTTGAGTTGCTGCTTAATTGGATTTCTGCGGATTGTAAATTATAATTATTTTTTTAGCGATAATTCCTATCTAATTAAAATGCTGGACGAAATTTGTAACATAACTGTCATCGTTCAGACTCTCGTTTCTGGAATTACATGTGGGTAATTAAAATTCACTTGATCCGAGTGTCAAGTTGCCATATGCAATCGATATAAAAATTGGTGCTCTCGTGGATTAAAGGGCATGTACTGTATAGGTAAGTCTAGTCTATATGGGATATGTGATGCAACGGAAAAATTCAGTTACATAAAAATATACTGTATTTATATTTGACGAATTTGCATGCCAAATAATTTTAAATGGAGAGTTGTACCTGCATGCACTGAAGGTTCAGAGACTGGTATACCCATATTATGTTAAGGTGAACTGGTCCATCAAAATATAAAAGTGTTACAATCCTATGGAGCTTCGAAAAACGATTCGAATGCAAGCTGCGAACTGCAGACTTCCTACAGGCTTCCTACATACTATAATTGCCACATACTTTAAAGTATTCAGCAGGCATGCCGCAGGTGTGCCATTGTTTCATGTGCAGACCTGGTGCAGCACTGCAGAAGAAGAAAATTTCTGTAAGGGTTTTGTTCTCCATATCATATTCCCAGCCATGGGTTTACAATTCCTCTGTTCTTTAATGCTCCTGCCAGAGGTATTATTGCAGGGTATGTCATTTTGTTAATTGTAAATGGGCACTTTGAGCCATCTAGTAGCACAGATTGGCGCCAACTAGCGAAGCAACTGTCAAATATGGCTTTAGTGATTGGCCATTTCTGGGGCGTTGGTAGAAACTAGTGCTGCAGAATATTACGTATAGTAGTATTATCTAAGCGTGGAATTGGCGTGTAACACTTTGGCATCGTATGGGCTAAGAGGATTACTGCAGGATTTGGTGGGCGGGGAATGGGCGGCAGCGAATGTTGAAGAGGAAATGACCCCTAGGAAGTGGTGGCAGCAGGAAAAGGGAAGGGGGGGGGGCGAACACATTGCTTTTGCTCCTTCTTGTTCTTTCTTCTCGTTACCGATGACGATCGATAACGGGGCTTTCAATTGATCTGGCGAACGTGCGATTCATTGGCTCGGTTTCGCCTCTTTTCTATCTCTCTTCTGCAGACCAAGATATCGGTGGTGACGCTGGAAAGTGACAACCGCCTCTTCGTGATTACGTTTGTGGTGTGCGGCAGCATAGCTGGTATCCTGATCGCTGTGGGAGTGCTGTATGTGGTGCGACGTCATGCACGTTCCAGGCAGAAGCTGCAGACCCTCACGCAGCCGGACACCGAGGCTAGCCACGACTACCAGGTAATTGCTACTCCCACAAAACCCTATTACGACCTCCGTTTTTCCCCCTTTTCGCCCATCAGCCCAATGCACTGTGCATGACACAGCTTGTGGCATCCGATATTCCCATCACTTTCTTTCCTTCAGTTACTTCAGTTACAATGAAACAACGAATTAGATCCCCAATACTTCTCAACATTTTCCCCTTGCTCCCTACGCAAGCGAATAACCCATGCACCAAATTCAAAAAGTGAAATTCACGCAGGAAATCCAACATTCTGAAAATGGTTAACCAATATCATGGAGTTAGATGCAGAGTCCATAATATATGCAGCACTATACTTTAGTAGTTTGTATTACATTGCGCTTACAGGTGGTGGTGACTTCATTGCAATCAATATTTTTCCTTGTTCGTCTACAGGTAATCCAAACATCTATTTCAGTATGCTCTAATTCCTGAATATGTAATGAATACAGATGCAGTTGCATACATGTGCTGGATAAAAAAATACATTTACAGCTCATAATTCACATCTCGTACTGTATACATATATAATGCAACGTCGCTTCAAACGCATCATAAATATGTAGCAAACATGCCAACCAACATGCTTGCCATAACCATGTTGCATGCCTGTCATGTCACTCCATTGTCGGTTTTACTGATTTGCTGTAAACTCATTGCTTAGCAAGGAAATGTTTTATAGCAGAACAAATGTGGCGAGCCAGCTGCGACTTTTTTCCATTCGGAGCATTATAAAGTGTGATAAGTGTTTGTCATGTACTTTAAGAACATAATTAATGCATATTCATTATAATTTAAATTAGAATTTTAGTGTGCGGACAGAGTGTAATAAGTTTCCTAATTTTAATCCTCTTCGAATCTTCGATCCCCCTTCTTAAACCTGTAATGGCATTGAATAAAAGATTCATTCAAATTAGAAATTGACTTAAATGTAATTCAAGCTACTGGGTAAATTTTGACCCACTCAAATTTGATTATAAAGGCAAATAACGTTCGGCAAAGAAATGCAGAATATTCGATGGCTGAAAGCCCTTATGTATACGTGGAATATTGGTTTGGGATATCGGGTTCGGATGAAATACAAGCTGTCATGTGGGTTTGTTCGCTCGAGCAGCGGTCGCCCAATATCGCAGCATGCAAGCTTTTGTTTTGCCCTCCATGTATATTTTTATAGCAAACGCGAATACGTCACTGACAACCTGCCAACCAACTACGAAAGTAAAGTGGAAAGTGCCTCGGATAAGGAATAGATTTTGTACAAGTTTTGCCAGCTCGTTTGGGGGTCCATTCTGGCGCGGAGTTGCATGGAGTAGGTGGTATACAGGGGAGGGGTTAATCGATATCGACCTACAACTTGCCCATAGTAAACGCATACAGAAGACCTTGCATATATAGGCTCACCAGACATTGAACCTCTTTCTCTATACACCTCCTATGTTCTGAAAGATAATCGCCAAAGCCAATGTCTACGGGCCATAACTTTTGTTTTGCTTCGACTTTGTTCCACTTTAGGATAAAGCTGGAGGAGATAGAAAATGCTCCAATCCTAGAGTCCCTTTCTTTAGCTTTATACTCTATCGATGCGCAGTTCAGATTACTTGTTCTATATAGGTACTCGGACTTGAGAAAAGAAAATGAAGAAATATCTGTTTTTGACAGTGACAATGTGTATATGAGATTGTGCCAAGACTTGCAACAATCGTTCCAAAAATGTCATTAATTTGGTGAAGCTTGTGAAATTTTTTATATTGAGGAATCGATTATGTTTTTGCTGTCGAATAACTTTCCCTGGGAGAGCTAATGAAAGAGAAAAAATGATGCCTACAGGGCTCCAACTAAACTGTCCCGCTGACTGATTCTTCTGCGTTTTGTTGACATTTTGATATTAATTATTATTGAACACAGAACATTTTATTTCACCTTGTGTTCAGCTAAACTGTAAAAAAATAAAAAAACATTCGCAGTTGAAAAAATAGATTGCGTAGAAAAAAACACGTAGACATGATGAAATGTGAAAGGCCAACTCGGCATGTTCTCTCGCCTGTCATGTTACCTTCGAGTTTCTTCTAATGTAAATTTAAAATTGGCATTTCGCTTGAATTCTTCTAATTATGAAAATTGAAATCATTATTGGCTGTTAATTTATGGAACTTTTCAGTTCATTTAACTTGTGACAATTCTGGCAAATCGTCACATGCAAAATGTGACAAGTTATGGACTGCTGTATAGACCCTGGAAAAGCCAAACTATCATGCACATAACCATGTGAACTTGCATTGTAATCAAATGTATATCGGGAAAGTACGTCACGTGGATCAAATTATTGGGAACAAAATTGATGTGCATCTTCTTTCTGATCATCTCATAAATACGTAATGATATGTTTCAGTAAGCAATTAACTGGCATGTTTATGGTGCACTTTCAATGGTGCTCTTCATCACCTGCGATATTATTGAGTGATGGTCTCGAAATTTAGGAACTGCTCGCATGCAATGCTTTGCAGTAAACACAATTTATACAAGATTTGAAAATGTGTGGATTGGATCATGAAAGATTAATTTCCGAACCATAACCCAGCTGTTACTTCTCTTATCCTTGGATCGTCTGCAGAATAGCAGGCTATATGCCTTTGCAAAATATACATTTTTTCATGTATGAAATTCAATTAGTGATTGCATTCCGCTAAAATCTCTTTGACAACTCTTAAAATTTTTCTTATTATAATTTTGCTGCAATTTGCTCAGAGTGTCGTATTACTGGTAAATCTCGGTAGTCAAATTCTCGTTAATTTGCGTGTTCTGGGTACTGTAATATTACCCACGCTCTTAATGAGGAGTGCTAAAAATTATAAAATATTATATTTTTGCTGTAACTTAAAACCCAATACGAGATAAATTTCCCGTTTTGCATTTAAGGCGGGATCACACGCGTCGGTGGGTGGTTGGTGACGAACAATGTTTTTCCGTGCTTTTGAAACAGGTGTTCG
>JAQFZQ010002363.1:0-14274 GCA_034696005.1 Glomeris marginata | reverse complement strand
CAGAAACTCATCCCTCGGCTCAACAAGTGCATGGAGAAGGAAGACAATTATGCTGAAAAATAGTGTTTGATATATGTGAACGAGTGTGTAAAGTTTTTAAAAATACATTGGTTTTTCGATTTGTAATAAACTGAGTACTCTTACTTTCTGGACGTGCCTCGTACATCACGACATGCTTGCAAATGTTCGCATTTTTCAGATAATGAGAACCATCCCACTACACACCAATGACAATATGCCAGATGATTTTTACGAGCACAACCCAAATCACTACCTGAAGATAGAAAATGAAATTATGGTAAATGCTTGTTTTACAGAGTTTGCAGACAAACACTTTTTAGGGACCATGACGACATCATTGTTTATAGATGAACATTATACCAAATATAATAGTGAATACTGTTTATAATTAACAATTCATTATGGTGACAAATTTAAGGATGTTTTGACTCATTAATGTGCATGGTATACAGTAAACACATTTCCGCAACATTTAACAAAGTTTAAAAGTTATAAGTAACAATAGAGCATGCTTACATATGCTGCTGGAAACAAATGTCTCCCAGCGCCCACAATTGCATTATGGAAACAACTATACCTACATCAAACCAGTGGACTAGTCTATGTAAGGTGGTAATGGTGGCCTCCATTCATTTATTTATATGTTACTACTGTCCCTACCATATGGTTCACATATCTCAGGTCATTCGCAAGTTTGGGTCACTGTTTAGATCACTGTACATTGCAGTAGTCTCTTGTTTAATTAACCATATTTGTCACATTCAGGTGAGGTTAACAAGTCATAATTACGTCGAAAGAATTGAAACAACAGTATCAACACTCACAGGCTGTGGGCTCTTCACGATAAAACGTCCAATGATACTTGCGGTAAATATTTTAGAACTTTTTAAGTATTATTTCACTCGTACAATAAATGCATCATTTGTGTGAGTGGTTTGAAAAATTTGTTTAAAAATTCGGTACATTGGCTTCCGCGTTGCAGCTAGGTTTCATGTAAATATAGACGTGCACTTCAACCTCCAATTGATGTCATGCAGTGTAGCAATGATTTAGAGGCATCAGTTTGCATTGTGTATATTTGCCATTTCTCTTAGAAAATACTGGACACACTGGTAAATCATAAAGATATACAGTATACGACTTCAATGTTTCACCATAACGCCAAGAAATGTTTTTTAGGAGGGTAAATCGCGTCGAAACGTCAAAATCACCATCAAACGCATGACGTGAATACAGCAGTGTACCCTTCTCACCCTCTCATAGAGTCCATGTATCACAGCGCCCCCTATAGTCGGTCGTGCTAGCGAATTGTTCATCAATTAAAATTGAGGGGGACTGTCTCATAACCCCTTGTAGGACAATAGAGGACAATAGTGGACTGAGCGAATCCTTTAATTGGAAAAGGGAACGTTTACTCTGGCGTGGGTATATTATAAGACTGTTGACTTCCACCACCCCTTTGGGTGAAAGTAGACTCGCCAGTGAGCATGTTCTTCGTTTTAAAATGTGCACCGGCGAACCTACTGTGCATTTCACGAGAGATTGCGGTCGAGAGGGCCCTGCCCCAACCTGCCTACTAGTTTTTGGGGGGTTTGGGTATTTGAATTTGAAGCTTGCTGATGCATGCCGAAGCATGACATCACTGGGTAAAGGTGAACATGCACCTGCAAGTCGTAAATACCCAAACCCCGCAAAAACTAGTATGGCAGGTCGGAGGCAGGGTCCTCTCGAAAGCAATCTCTCATAAGTCACCAGTCTTATAATCCTGCCTGAAGCAAGAGCTGTAGATAGAGTGGATGAGGTATATAGTTCAGTTCGACGACTGGCTTGAAGTCATTCATTGGAACTATAGTGATTCCCAGCCAAGCCGTAGACTAAGTAGGCGGAGCTTGCGCCTGACTGTAGCCAATGGCATCGAGTAGTAGGCTTACTTTATCGTTTTCCGTAATTACTGGGAGCTTTATTATGCAACGCCAAACGGTTTTTAATACTGCTCATTGGTGCTACACATTACGATTGATGTTTACAAATGATACGAAACCATAATTCGGTTTGTATCGTTCGGTATCGGGATCGGTGCTACGCCCTTGCTCTGCCATTGTGTCAACATATAAATGAAGTAATGATAATTAATATTTTAAGAGTTGTTGCAAATGAGATTACTTAGACTTTTCGGACAACCTGCGTAGGAAAATATTAATACTATACTGTTTCCAAGCGAGACCTTGCAGTGGACCGGCTGCCACTCGCCGCCACCCTCCCTTTCGGGGTGAAAGTAGACTCGCCGGTGCGTGCGTAAAAAGGCGAGTGTACTTTAATCAGGAGGGGTGGGGGCGGCAGGTGGTGGCGGGTCCAATGCAAGGTCTCGCTTGGAAACAGTATAGGTCAATTGTTTTTTTTTTTTTATAGGTCGGTAGTGCCGTACTATCGTACACGCTCATTTTATATGGAGTATAATTGCATACACAACAACAACTCAAGATATTAAGTGCAAAGCGCTTCAGAGTGAAATTGGGATGACAGCTGCAACAATAAAAAGTTTCACATCAGATGCAACAACTGCATCTACAAAAAAATATTACTTCACATAATTGCACATTCATAAACGATGGTCTTTCATTGATATGCCATTTTAATCTGTTTTGAACGCGTTCTACTGTCAATATTGTAAGAATCGTCACATGGTGCACACGTTTTCAAGTTGGATTGATCTAATTGCTATTCAATAAAAAGTGGTGCACGTGACACGATATTTTTACTAGATTTTATTTGTGTGGGTTGCTCCAAATAAAAGCGGCTTATTTCGAGCTAATATTTGTAGGAAGTTTCTTTCCAGCACCCAACCGAGCTAATAAGTGCGATGTGAAAATAATTTGAACAATAGGCTCAAACATCAAAGTGGTATAAACCTTCAGTAAATATAATTTGCTATCGATTTTGGCTAAGACACGAGATGCATCGCTTAATGTCCATGCCTATTAAATAAACAGTCTCTGTAAGTGCGTGCATGAGATGTAAATTCATAATAGCAGTATTGACAATGGATAGACAGACAGGTGTCACCGATAACAAATTGCATTTCTGCTATGTATATGTAATGTGCTGAAGTCAACCTATAAATTATGTGGCTCTATTCAGTACGGTATACTATTGCAATATGATGATGCTAGGCAGGATGTATCAAGTGAAACCTAAGGTTTCAATTCACGGGAATGTGAATAATGAACGTGACCTCGTTAAAAATACTCTACACATCATTTTTAACCTTTACGGCTACAACATCAACTTCAATAGCAAACCGAGTAAAATGGCATCATTCCTTAGGTTTCTAGTCTGGAGCATTTACTTTATGTTCCAGCTGAGTTCAGTTCTGATTTCAACAAGTGGAGTTATAATTTTTATGCAAAATGATTCTACAAATGAAGCACTGTATATGATTATTTCCATGGCATCATCATCTTACGCTTGTTTCTTGACTAATGTTTTGCTGACAGTAAAAAGGAAAAAGATTGCAACCATTTTTCAGAATTCTTATGAATGGCTAGATGACAACTGCACACCTCGACAACTGCGCAGATATTTCCGAAAATGTCACATTGCAGCACTAGTTATTGCCATAGGTTGTGCTTGTCTAATTGCATTGAAAATCACGAATTTTGTGGCAGTTGATTGGCATGGAATGCTCAGTGTTAACAAGAATGAACAGGATATGAGTGCGAATTCGGAAGCCCCCAGAAAAATAAGACGACTTTTAACTTTCAATTTGAACACCAGCCACATTTTATTAATATGGACTTGTGTAATTTTGGGTCCTATTCTGCTTTACGTTGCCTTGTTTTTAGTCCTCTGCGTCAGATTGATAACAATCGGCAAAATATTAGAAAACATTTCGAAATCTGCAACCAAACAGTTAACTTCCCTGAATCATGCACAGAGTCAACATAAGAAATTTTGTATTCTTGTTGAACAAGTAAATTCGCTCTTTTCTCCAGTACTTTTTGTTTGGTACAGTTCCTTTTTAGTGAACCTGTCGTTCGGTGTTCGTTCAGCAACAACTTTATCACCCAGAGCATTTGCATATTATTTTGAAACTATTACATCTTCCTTCAACACATTTATAATTTTTGTTTCTGTCACACTGTGCGCAGCAAACGTCAATTCTTACGTAAGTTACCTATATGGATCGAGTTTACATGAGAGTATCTGCAAGAAACGTTTTTAATCCTTGTGACGGTGTTTTATAACGCAGGTTGTATCCACTATACCAATACACTTGACTGAATGCATCCAAATACTAAATGTTGACATGGAGAAAAACCATAAATCGGAAATAATAGAAAGTAACTTTGATTGCTTCGTCGGTTACATCACCCAACTACTTGTTACTGTATGTAGTTATATGATTTGTGTATATTCTGTAGATGGGACAACGTAGCATCAATTATTATAATAGCATAATGAAAGACACACCATCGCTATCAGCCATAGGATTCTTCAGCATCGATAGAGGACTTGTAATAACAGTAAGTTCTAATGTTCAAGATTAATATTAAAACACATTTGAATAGAAAATCCCTAGTAGAAAAATGACAAACGGGAAGGAAATATATTTAGAATAAATGTGTATTGCAGTCAGCATGCATAAATGCTAATTACCAATAGACACTTTAGTAAATTACTTTTCAGGTTTGTGGAGCAGTCTTGTCTTATATTTTAATTCTATATGAAGTTTGAAAACCTGAAATAACACACTTGGCTTCAAAAAGTTGGTAAGATTTCGTTGAAATAGGGTACTGTATACATTCCATGTTATACAGCCAGTTCTCCATTTTGCAATTTGAAAGCTAAATTGCTCTTAGGAAAAATGGAATTGGTTAAATGAAGAAAGTGTTTTTTGTTGAGTTTAACAAGCTGCGTGATAATTACAATTGTTAAGTAATTTTAGCTTTAACATCAATGACTCGAATCGAAGTTAAATTGGATACCATGAAATACCATGCATTGACTTGTGTATTAACAAAACATAATTGTCATAATGATTCATACATATGCAAACTATTTGCTGGAAAAACCATAATCACATCAACCAGCCATAAATATTCCAACTTACATTGGAATACACATACAGTAATAAGTTGCAACTTCAGAACTGGCTGTATAGTATACTTATAGTTAAAGACATCATGTTTCCAAGAAGGTCTAAGTAAACATGTTGGTTTTTAGAGATTTACAGATTATGGGATTCCAGATAAAGGGTCAGTTGATAAAGTACAGTTGATAAAGTACAGTTGAGAGACATCTTCACACATACACATATGTACATATACCTATGACGTCTGAGTTATTAGCTAATAAAAGTTGGCCAAATAAGAAGTTATACATAGGCACTTTCTTTGTGTAGGTTAAGTTTCCAGGTACCACCATGTCAGGTCACCTTTAAATTAGGTATGCATGCAAGAGTCGTTCGTTGCAGGTGAACTGGTGTGGTGTCATCACATAATGTATACATAATATAGAAACCTAACAATTGAAAATGTGGGAGAAAACATTTCTTTACAAATTGTATAAGAGTCGTGCATAATTAAATTTTAAATTATACGAGTACATCAACTCGCACCCACATCATATGTGTGATTATACACAGTTTGCTGTCACCATATCATATAGGTACATGAATTAATAATCAAAAAAGCGCATAGAACTATGTATATATTGAACTCTATTTGTTGCAATTGTCAACAACGTCAGCATGTCTATTGATAATTTGGTCATTGATTCCAGGGCATATATTGTGCATTTGAAATGTTAATCCATTAATGTCTTAGCAAAGACCGTCGTTAATAAATTGTTTTACCGCAACTGTAAGCTAATAATAAATAAAACACTTATAAGCCCCGCCAATAATTGATCATTATTTCATGCTAAAGGACAAAGGAAAATTTCGTATATATAAACCCTAAATGGATGCAACAAGGTACTTCATGCATAAATTGCAACATAGCACATTGTATAAATGCAGATGAAAAACGAAGTTTTATTAAACGTGTCTCGCAACCGTAGAGTTCACGTTTCTCAAGTTTCAGACCCTCAAAGTATGAAATCCATGGTTTTTGACATATGCACAGCTACGAATGATGACCTCATAAACGGAATTATGGCAAAACGCCCATTCGGAATCAGAATTATGAATTATTTGCTGGCACTTTATGGGTTTGACTCACAAGGAGGATTGTTTCACTTCTCAAGAGCAAAGTTGATATTGATGAATGTGGGATGGACAATTACCTTTGTTTTCCAGCTCTTCTTCTTGGTCTTTTTCCCTTTTTACATTGCTGTGTCCCTCTACTCAGCTAAATTTGGAGGAGAATTCTACATGATTGTCAGTCTGACATCAACCACTTTATCTGCATTCGTCTGCAACATCATCCTGAAAACAAACGAGAAAAAATTACCATTTCTCTATGTGCATCTCGTAGCATGGCTGAAGGAAAACTGTCAACCGGATAATATCGTTTATTTCTTTAAAATAGCTAATCGAGGTGGCTTGATCATGGCATGCACATGTGAATTATTTTGCATTTCAACTGCCCTTATATTCATTGACTGGTCAGATGATAAACTCCAACTCATTGGCAATCACCACAACAACAGTGAAACCAATTTTTTTACCGCAGCTAAAAGTGTCACCGAAAAGATTTTTTTGTATAATAATATTTTCAAATTTGCCTGGATGGTGTGGGTGTTCCAATACAATATTTTATCAGTGGGATTCTTTTTGCTGGTTTCTAATTTCGCCCGGATATTTTTTCGACGAATGCACGTTTTGTCTTCAGCTGCATCCAAGTCGTCCTCAATTCATCTTATGTCAAAAGCCCAATGTCAGCATAAATTTTTATGCGATTTGATAGACAGAATCAACTCTATTTATTCGCCAATCATTCTAATTTGGTACGGGAGCCTCATGATAGTAATGTGCTTTGCCACACGTGCCTTGATCGCATCATCCGGGTCTTATGGCTATTATTTTGAAGTTATTTCTTGCTGCGTGACCAACACTGTAATATTTATGGCACTTTCCATTTCAACAGCTCAAATCAACTCGCAGGTAAGAAACTTAATTTCATATAACACCATGTTAAACAATTTACAACAAACTGAATAAGTGCACAAGCCTCCTAGTATACGACAATAAGACAAATTGTCTAATCACCCTCTCCCTTTCCGTGTTATACGTAATATTTGAATAGCCCCTAAGTCCATGTGCTCATACTCGCATAACACAGAGGTACTGTCCGTTTCAAGAAAGATTGTTGTCGAGAGGGCCCCTCCTCCGACCCGACTACTTGTTTTGGGGGGTTTGGGTATTTCAGGCTTGCAGGTGCATGCTGAATCATATGACGCCGCTGGGTAAAAGCAAGAGTCATAAAGGTGAACATGCACATGCAAGCCTCAAATACGCAACCCCCCTCCCCCCTCCCCAAAACAAGTAGTCAGGGGAGGGGCACTCTCGACCGCAAACTTTCTTGAAACGGACAGTAGGTAATGAATTTTACTAATTGTAAGTTTCTAACGCCATCTCCGTTTTAATATCACGCACCACATGCAGTTTTGACGTTGAGATTTGGGAACCACTTTCAGGTCGAATTTTGAACGAAGTATACTTTGTCATAATCGTTTTAAGCATGAAAATGTTAGTGTACCTGAAGTCAACCATAAGTGCTGTGGTTGCGTAATAGAAAAATGTTAAACTTGTGAAAAAGTTATTGATGAATTTCGCACATGGAGGGTTGCCTTTATACGGAAATCGCTCTAGCAGCCAAACCGTAATACATAGCCCTCTCGTATTTTCCAAAAGTTCATGCCACATATGTATGTAGGTACACCTCATAAATTTGAACAAAATTGGAGATGGTCGAGCAGGAGCTATTAGCCCACTTGGCATAGAATGGCTCAAATTCAAATGATGCTACATAATAGAAACAATATTATATCATGATAGAGCATATGTGACACTTTATAAGAGTCACACACAAGAATAGCATAATTGCACATACAGTATAATTTATTTCATAAGTAAAATAATAAACTATAAGGGACATTATTTTCCAATAGACTTCAACCAGGTTCCACATTAATATTTACTAGCAATAACAGTTGTGCACAAAACTTAAGCAAAACCTTTATTCTATGGAACGCCTGCTGCTTCCCCACTCCGCACGCATTTTCAGGCCTAGTTTCACATGTTAGGCCTAGCTGCCCGCTTGTTCCAGGCATTTTATTCAAGCAACTGCCTCCTCACCCAGGCATTTTCAAAGGATTTTCTGAGTGATCAGTTTTAAGAGTGATATATGCATGCATGCACAATGTAGTCCTTGAGCCAACGTTTATTGAATGACAGATTATACCTTGTCATCTCTCCTTTATTTGTCCGTTATGAAGAGGTTCCAGAGTATTTATTGGAATTTAAAAAACAACAAATACAATAATTTAGGATAATTATTTTCTAATGTTTCGAAGATAATATGAAATGAAATAATGAATACATCAATACATATACTTAAAGACGTAACAAATGTCATTTACAGAAGTTCCTTTATATTGGAAACAACCAGATTTCTTGCACAAAATCTGCCACTTTCCCGTTACATAATATACAGGGTGTTTCTGAAATAGGTTGACAAACTCACAGGGTATATTCCCTGCATAAAAACAAGACAAAGTTCATATAAACTCATATGTCCCCAAAGTGGAGGAAGGGCAGGGCCTATTGCATGGCCCCACATTCACCAGACCTGAATCCCTTATACATTTCTACTTGTGGAGCCACATGAAATCCTTAGTTTATGCAACTATAGTTGCAACTGCAGCCGAACGTCACAGCTGAATTTTTGCTGCATTTGCGACCATTTGCAGTGTTGGCACCTTTGAATGGGTGAGATAGTCCATGTTGAGACGTGTTAATGCATGCATTGCATCCCATGGAGGACATTTTGAGCACCTGCTGTGACACCATGTAGCATTTCTAATAAATAATCAATTGTAAGTTGTGGGGACCATGAATAACGGATGTAACGTTTCAGGTGCTACTTAAAATCCTAAGCGTTTGGGGACATGTGCTTATGTGAACTTTATGTCTTGCTTTTATGCAGGAAATATATCCCTGTAAGTTTGTCCACCTATTTCAGAAACACCCTGTATACAATTGCTTTATAACAGAACAAATTATCAAAATATATTCAAAAAATGCTAAAGATTGCTCAAAAATTGGTAGGCTATATCACGTTGATAATGGAGAGGTCACCATGGCTAATTAGACCCCAGTCCAGTCCTTCATGTTATAATGCATTGAAAAAATAATCACTTCTTGTATATACAAGTGTAGGCTGAATGCACTTACACATGCAGTTTTCTGTTGTTGAAGTATAGGCTAACGTGCTCAATTTAAGCCAAAAGAAATTCACGCTTTGCAGATACTAACATCTGTTCCGATGCACGGCAATACTGGATTAGAAAATGTGAATTCCAGATTTAAGGGCAGCATTGAAGAAGAAATTATGGTACTATACAGTTTATAACACAAGTATCTGCTAAATTGAATTTAATTACAACGTACACTTGCCATTTTTGTCATGTATAGCTGCGTGTAATGAGCATCAACTACAATGAACAAGCTAAGAAGAGACGTCCATTGTCTGGGCTAGACTTTTTCACCATTAACAGAAATTTAGTTATTACAGTAAGTCGCCTTCCTGAATAATTGCTAGTTCTTAAAATTGATTTTTTTTAAACAATACCTTTTTTTACAGTTTGGTGGAGCAGTATTAACATATACTCTTATTCTGTATGGAGTGTAAACCTCTTTGCAATATTATTTATGGCAATGCAATTTCGGTTTTTCAAAGGTGAACTGACATGGTTTCATAACGCAGAATTAAATTCTCTACAAGATGACATTTTTCACATTTTGGTAGCTTGTCAAGAAGTATACTACTGTATACTACCTTTTCATTATGGGTAATCATGGACGTTATCTGTATGTTAAAAAACTATGAGGGTGGGTAACTGCAGGAAATCCATCCCAGGTTTTAATTGCAATTGGTAATATTTAATACACCTACAGTACATACATATTCTTTGCTGTATTCTTAGAACTATTTTACCTCCAAATATTTTTAAAGGAATATTTTTAACAAATGCAGTTTATATATACTCTAGAATATAAATGTAATCAAATATTCTTTAAAAATCGGAATTTGCAAAACAACGCAAAAATTTCAATCCCCAATTATGGTTCCCCTGTTGACTTTGATGGCGCCACTAGAAAATTTTGCACGGTGCCTATCAAGAGGGCAGACTGTAGCACGGTGGAGGAGCGGTTGCGAAAACCGGTTGCGAAAACCGCAACCGCTCCTCCACCGTGGACTGTAGTGTAACATTCACAGTCGATAATAGCAAACATTGCCGATAGATGGCGCAACACTCTTTGTAGAGCCTCGAAAATCTAATTATTCAACTTGTAAAGAGAGCTCGAATTCTGAATTAAATTCATTATGCACAATTTTCATTAATATTAGACAGATTAATAAATGCACTTAAAAATGATCGACTGTATCTACATATGCATCTATCATGTAGATTATCACATATATAATCAATAAGTTTGCATATACAACTTTGCTGTTGTGCTCATAATAAACATGTAGTTATGCAAATGTTATAGTGTCAAGCTCGTTTCTTACGTCTACATTTTATCAATGGAAAACATGTTGACCACAATTTACCTTGCAATTATCATCCATGCATGACTATATCATATTTGTCATTCCGCTGAAATAATATTTTATATCAACAGAATGACAGCTTAATCGCAACAATCGATCACTTTCAGCAAATATGCCAAACCAAGCAATGCTGAATTATGAGAGTGGCCAAAATACAACAATGTCACATTAATATATGCCACAAGGCCAGAACAACAGTTTACTAAGCAACTTTTTAAATATACGTGTAGTACCTTGGTAGTACCTATAACATTGCTATGTCTCCAAACAAAGTAGGACCAATTCCACCCAGGATAAAGCATGCATTAATAGGAATTCACGTACTCATGTTTTCCTTGGTTCTGTATGGGATTAATTTATTTCAGTTAAAAAAATATTTCAAATATCGAGTTCCCATATGGATCATTCAATACATTCTTTGGATTACGTCTTTCATAATACATCTCATCATCTGCACAGCATGCATACTATTTGTAACAACGATTCTTCTGGAAGACACTCACCCAGAATCAATATATTTGATAGTAACAATGACTTCTACAAGTGTGACCTCCATTAATAGTTGCATCATTTTTGCCTACAAAGGAGCAAAAATTGGCCAACATTTCAGTTCAATTGTCAGTCTAGCTAGAGATACATTATCTGACATACATTATACGAAGTATGTGAAAGCTGTAAATATTTATGGAATTATCTTAATCGTCATTTTCATCATGATCACCATTTGCAAGTGTATCAATATTGAAAAAATGCACCACCTGGACATCTTAGAAAGCTATAATATAACAAAGGAGAATGGAACTGATGCAATTATCCTGGTGAACCTACGAGAACTAGCCCAGAAAGAAGGAAGCATGTATGTGTATGTGATTTGCGTGTTCAACTTTAAAACGATAACACATGGAATTTTCATCTTGAACGCCATATTGCTGAAATTGCATTTTCAAGTTTTGCACATAAAGAATCAAGAATGGTTTTCATGCGAAAGGATTGATAAGACAAGTATGTACAAATCTTACAATATTTTTCATACACAGCACAATTGTATACCTGTATATATAGGCATGCATGAAGTTTCCACTTTCTCGGTCCTTCACCAACCTCCCTATCAAGTTGCATTCAAATTTGTTGAAGTGTGCTTGCTTAGATTGCATTGAACAAGGTTAAAAACCAACTTTCATCAAGTACAGTTTACTAATTTCGTTCAACAGACCTGAATGCAATCTCTTGCGAATTTTATATTTTCCAAGATGCGTATATACAGGGCGTCCAAAAAGTCGGGGCCCCTTGCAATATCAGTGAAACGGTGAGTGTTACCAGTTTCCCACATTAATAAGTGAATGGGAAGGCTTATGTGAGGATAACAAAAATAATATCGCACATGACCTTTGACGTCACCTTCAAGGTTATTCCAAATCTAACTTTTGAACTGTTATAGTTAGGGCCATAGTTACAATTTGGAAATTCACAAGGAACAAAATTAGTCTATTGAAGGATATTTCATAATTTTTGAGGAAGACTGTGAATTTATTTTGATTCATTTGTAGCCTACACATGCCTAATTGTATCCAGTGGGGCAGCTTCACTGCATGGCATGCAAGCATGTGCGTCAACAGATCGAAGGACTACAAGGCAACTGTCGCTGGTTAAATGCAATTCCATACAGTATGGTGTAATTGCAAAATTGCAGTCAGGGCACCAGTATCAATTTGAAAGTCCATAATCACTGCACCAAAGGAAAAACGTTTGCGACATGGAAGCAGCAAACCATTAATGCAGTCGCTAACTTTTGCTTCCTGTCACACATGAAATGGTACGGTGTATTAAAGTACAGTAGTGGTATGTAAATGAGCTAACTTGACAGCTGAATAGGACCACAGCAGCGGATTACGGTGGCATGTGATGCAATCCCCAACGCCATGCTGGAAAGGGTGCACAAGCCCACAAGGAACACATACAATTATGTCTAGCTGGCGATTGCTAGTATGTATATTGAACATTACCTACACTGCATTATGTTAATACTGTAGAACCTACACTTCTCTTACCTTTTTGTTGACATAAACATGACTTTTCTGTATTGTGTGTAAACTAACTGCATGACGATCCAGTACTTGCAACTGAAGTGGACTTAATGTTGTGTAGATACAGTATACCTAAAATGGGTGGGACACATTCCTGAATGCCTTTCAACATCCAATTGAATATAGACACATGCATGCCATGCAGCGAAGCTGCCACACCGGATGCAATTAGGCATGCGTAGGCTACAAATAGATCGAAATAAATTCAGTCTTCCTCAAAAATTATGAAATATCCTTCATTAGACTAATTTTATGTTCCTTGTGAAATTCCAAATCGGAATTATGGCTCTAACTACAACGGTTCAAAAGTCAGATTTGGAATAAGATTGAAGGTGACGTCAAAGTTCATGTGCGATATTATTTTTGTCGTCCTAACATAAGCCTTCCAATTCACTTATTAACGTGGGAAACTTGTAACACTCGCCGTTTCACGGATATTTCAAGGGGCCCGACTTTTTGGACAACCTGTATAATGCTTGAACAACAACTTCAAGTTTTAAATTTATTTCGCAGAAATGTACAAAGAATTGTTGAAGACCAAGTCATACCATGAGAAAGTTTGTAATTTAGTTGCTGAATGCAACGAAATTTACTCTCAGCTAATTTTTGTGTGGTACACTGACATAACTCTAACACTAATATTTTGGCTGCGAGCAATGACAGGAGGTGGAAGCAAATTGGCAGCGGAAAAATGGTATTTAGAGGAAGTTGTTACCAATTTTCTCATCACTGTTCTTGATTTCCTGATGATTTCTCTGGCGGGAATATCGGTCAACACGCAAGTAATATAACCTCTAATTTTCATTGCAATATAAATTTGCACAGTGCATGAAAATAAATGCTTGCAATATACCTACACAATTTTCACAGTTTATCAAGTCCAGAAAATAAGGGTCACACTGCACATTAATTTCATGTAGAAATGCATAGTATTTAAAGCAAAAATTTCAGACTGCGGACAAATGTAGGTACTACCAAGGTACTACATGTGTGCCAGTCTATCATCTAGTATACCTTATACACATTCCCTCGAATACAGGGTTTCGATCCATTAAAATGCTATAACATTTTAAATCCTTTTCAGTTTTAATTTGTCAAAAGATTTTGGGGAATAGTAGTGCAATTCTGTATAAATTAGTATAACAGCAGTATACAAATTCTTCAAAAAGGAAAAAAAATACATTTTCAAATGCTAATACATTCAATATTAACCAATAAAAATAGTAAACACAGAAAAGTGTCATGCACATATATAGTCCAACTTTTGGACTCGCCCAACATTGGCGCTGCTATGCGAATCCTCGTGTGCATACGTACAGTCGTGTGAAAAAGAGTTGTCACTGTTCACGACGGTGCCGATATGACAACTGAGTTTGGCGCCCCTGGTG
>JAQFZQ010002362.1:0-14278 GCA_034696005.1 Glomeris marginata | reverse complement strand
AATTTTTTGGAAATTCCTATATTTCATCCTATATTTTCCAAAAACATTCCTATATTTCATCCTATATTTTGCAAATGCCATTCCTATATTTCATATATTTTTTGATTGCTTTCCACTTTACACCCTGATTCTGTAGTTTCTGTAAGTATTCTGTAGTTCCTGCTAGTATTCTGTAGTTTCTGCAAGTATTCTTTAGTTTCTGTTAATGTTCTGCAGGTATTCTGTAGTTTGTTGTTATTTCTGCACTTGTTCTGTAGTTCACCCTATCATTGCAGCTTCCCTGTAGTTATTCCTATTATTCTGCATGTATTCTGTAGTTTCTCCCTATTATATTACAGTTGTTTTATTGGTTTCTTTAATGTTCTGCAGTTATCCTGTAGTTTGTATTATTATTCTGCAAGAATTCAGCAGTTATTCTGTAATTTCTTTTATTATTAGGCATTAATTCTGTAGTTTCTGTTGTCATTTTGCACTTGTTCTGTAGTTTACCCTATACTACAGCTTTCCTGTAGTTATTCCTATCATTCTGCATCTTTCCTGTAGTTGTCCCTATTATTCTGCATGTATTCTGTAGTTTATTTTGTTATCCTACAGGTATTCCGCAATTCCCCTTATTATTTTGCAAAGATTCTGTAGTATTCTGTAGTTTCTTTTATTAATTTGCAGTTATTCTGCAGGTACTTACAGTACAGGTATTCCGTAATTCCCCTTATTAGTCTGCAAGGATCCTGCAGATATCCTGCAGTATCTCATTATTCTGCAGTTAACCATCATACTGTATGTCCCTATTCTATGACGTTTAATTGAATAATGATTATTGCAGAATTACGTTGAAGGACCTGAAAGCATTTCTGCCGAAGGTCCACTGCAAGATATCTACAGCAAAGCTGAAGGAAATCTTCCAAGACGTTGACGAAAAGCGACGCGGCGAGATCTCTTTCCAGGGCTTCGCTTCGCTGTACCACAACTTGGTCCACGACGAATCGGTACGAACAACTCGTCACAACAAATTTCCGTTTTCAATTAAGAACTTTAAGAATTCTGTTTTGCCGAACAGCTGCAGGTGGAGAATTTCAATCACGTGTCTATAAACGGCAAGACCATCACCCTGAAGGAATTCCAAAACTTTCTCGTGACGGAGCAACGCGACCCGTTGGGTGGTGACGAGAAGCAAGCGAGCAGGTTCATGAGGGATTACCTGCAGGACCCTGGCAGGGATGCGGAAGAACCTTTCTTCACGGTGCAGGAGTTCATGGATTACCTGTTCTCGAAGCAGAATCAGGTCTGGGACGAGCGCAACAATCACGTCACGCAGGACATGAACAGGCCGCTGAGCCATTACTGGATCGCTTCGTCGCATAATACGTATGTATGATATGGATTTTGAAACACTGTAACAGTAAGGGTAACATTTGGATTGGGTTGGTTTCCAGGTACCTGACTGGTGACCAGTTCCAAAGCGAGTCTTCTGTCGAAGCGTACGCAAGGTGCTTGCGGATGGGTTGCCGGTGCATCGAATGTGAGTCACCGTAACCATTGAAATCAAGTTATTGGTTAACTGAATAGTTAATAACCAATCAAATGGACATAATCCACTCAGTGGACTGTTGGGACGGACCCGAAGGCCTTCCGTACATCTACCACGGCCACACGTTGACATCGAAGATCAAGTTCCTGGACGTGGCGAAGACCATCAAGGAACATGCCTTTGCAACATCTGAGTATGTCACTTAACCACCTTAGCAAGTTTCTTGCCTTGCAATATATTGCAGTGCAACATTCCAATGGTTAAACAATACAAAATCTTGCACGAAACAACAACTTGTTGCAAGGAAATTTTCCGAATTCGCAACTATATTGCGACAAGTACGTATTGCACGCAATGTTTTGTATTGTTTTCCTATTGGAATATTGCACTGCAATAGGTTGCAATGCAATAATCTTGCAAAAGTTGTCGAAAGCATGCCGAAAACAGGTTTCTTCTATTTCTGATGGTCTGATGGTGTCACAGATAAGGTTAGACCGTTAGAAATGATTGAATGGTACCCGGCAGGTTCCCTGTCATCTTGTCCATCGAGGACCACTGCACGCTACCTCAGCAGCGCAACATGGCCACCGCTTTCCAGGAAGTCTTCGGCGACGCCTTGCTCACCATGCCATTGGACCGGGATGAGGCTCACCTTCCTACCGCCAATCAGCTGAAGAGGAAGTTTCTTATAAAACACAAGAAGCTTCCGGAAGGGATGGACGAGAGGTTTGAACTGCTACGTCCCGATGATTGTGAGTTTTCCCCGCAAACTTCCAAATTCCCAATATGAAATCCTGTTCTGAAAAGTAGCAATTTCAGCCCAGGAAGGTGATTTAAGCAATTCGGTAAAGAATGGCATCTTGTACCTTGAGGACCGCATCGACGGGGTAATCGGTGAAGCGGAGGGATGGGCTTGGGGATCAGAAACTTAATTTAACTAATTTTTTAGGATTGGAAGCCACATTTCTTCGTTTTGAATCAGAATAAGATGTATTATACGAAGGAACAGAGTGAAGTCGGCGCAAGTTTAGATGACGATGACGAAGCGGAGGAAAAGATGGAGATGCACGAGGCAATTTAACCTCCGCGATGTCCCAGTGATTTTACTAAGAATGTGCTTTGAAGGGAATACAAATATTTCAGGGTGTTTCGAACGACGAGCTGCATTTCAGCGAAGGTTGGTTCCACGGCAAGCTTCCGGGAGGACGTAACAAAGCCGAGGAGTTGCTGAACGGGTACTCGCATCTGGGTGACGGCACGTTCCTCGTGAGGGAAAGCGAAACTTTTGTCGGTGATTTCTCCCTCTCGTTTTGGTGAGGAATGGTCACCGTGACATGAGGGAATATTGATCTTTTGGGCTGAAAGTAACAGCTGTTTGCGTTGCGCGCAGGAGGCAAGGCGCGACAAACCACTGCCGGATCCGTTCGAAGCAAGAACGAGGACAGACCATCTACTACCTTATCGACACGATACAGTTCGACAGCTTATACGGCCTTATAAGTCACTATCGCACGCACCCTTTACGAAGTCAGGAATTTTTCATCACCCTTAAGAACCCTGTGCCTCAACCGAACAAACATGAAGGAAAAGAGTACGTCGAGTTGCCGTTCGGTTGGTTGATCGGTTCGAAATGTAGATGACCGGGTTCCTGTTTCAGGTGGTACCATGCGTGCATGAGCCGGGCCGAAGCGGAGGAGATGTTGAAGCGGGTGCCTTACGACGGGGCCTTTTTGGTGCGGAGGAGCGAGACGGACGACGCGTCCTACGCCATCTCGTTCAGGGCCGAGAAGAAGATCAAACACTGCCGCATAAAACGCGAAGGGAGATTGTTCATAATCGGCACGGCACAATTTGAAAGTTTGGTCGAAGTTGTGAGCTACTACGAGAAACATCCGCTGTACCGCAGGATGAAGTTAAAGTATCCCGTCAATAGCGAAGTTGTCCGGCGCATCGGCAGCGTAAGTAACATCCCGCGCCGTTCAAACCTCCCCTGTTGTTCTAAACCATGTTCGTTCAACAGGAACCGGAGGAGAATGCGGTGTACGGAGCTCCGGGATTGTACATGGACCCGAACACTTTCACATCGAGGGTAAAAGCCGGGTCTGTTCGGTGCCTATGTTGACATGTTCCTCAAATACGGTTTTTGCAGATTACCGTGAAGGCTCTGTACGATTACCGTGAGCAGAAAGAGGACGAGTTGTCGTTCTGTAAACATGCCATAATTACGAATGTGAACAAGCAAGATGGGGGTTGGTGGTTGGGAGATTATGGTGGCAAGAAGCAACATTGGTTCCCGTCAAATTACGTTGAAGAGATTGAACCGGAGGATAATTCTGATGACAGTGTGAGGCACGCGGTTGTCGGTTGCCCTTGTCCGTGTGGTTTTGGTAAAAGTTTGTTTTTGTAGTCTGGCGAAGGAATGCCGCTGGGTAGTATGCAGAAAGGCAGCATTGATATTGTTGGATGCAGCGTAGGTATGTGTCGAGATGGGTACAAAGGTAGAAGTTGACACCGGGGACATCGACTGATAAAGGATTATATTGGGGTTTGAAGATATAATTCAAGCTGGACGCCGCGAAGGTAACCAAGAATGGGTGTTCCGGATAGCTTCGCCATCGCAACACATGCTGACTCCGATCGAGATAGCGGCACCAACAAAAGATGACATGATGGATTGGGTTTACAAGATCCGGGAGACCGCGCAGCAAGCAAATGACTTGGTGATCCTCCAAATACCATGTTAGAAACTCGTATTCATTCCAAATGGCAAACGTGATGCGGTTTATTTCAGATTAAACAAGGGAAGGAGATAGAAAGGACATTGCGGATTGCTAAGGAGCTGTCCAACCTGATAATCTACTGCCGCTCGGTGCCATTCTGCGTTGAAAGTAAGTGACTGGGATTGATGGTGGTCAAGTGTTTGTTAGTAGTTTGTTTGATGGTTTGAATCGGAACAGGGATAACGTCAGGAAGGGTGCATTTCTACGAGATGTCATCTTTCCCGGAGACAAAAGTGGAGAAGTGGACGAGCCGGCAGAACTGCAAATTATTCCTCAAATATCCTTTACCATCTTAAATAAAAATATTAACTCCTTAACGTCTCAATCTGCGGGACAGTACCTTGCCAATTCCACCATTTGTCTTTGTGAATTTTGGGAACATATTATTTCCCATCTGTGACTCGTTCCTCGACATCTTAATGACCTTAACTTTGAATTACGTACCACAATCTGCAGTTTAGCCGAGTTTACCCGAAGGGCCAACGCATCGACTCGTCCAACTACGATCCAGCCCGTCTTTGGAGTGTCGGCTGCCAGATGGTAGCGTTAAATTATCAAACTCCAGGTGAATTGATTTCATGTTCGGTGTGTTTAAGATGCTCGTGTTGGATCAAAGTAAATATAAAATTTTACGATCGTGTTATTGTGATTCAGATAAGCCGATGCAGCTAAACCAGAGCAAATTTATGCAGAACGGGAACTGCGGCTACGTTTTAAGGCCTCCGTTTATGTTTAGAGAAGACCATGACCCGTACAGTAACGAGACTGTTTTCGGAGTCGAGCCCATCTCCATATCCATCCGGGTACGGACCTTCCCGACAGTATTAATTGAACTCTTGAAGCTACTGTTTCTTAATAACCTTTGTTTTAGATTATCGCCGCAAGACATTTGACCAAGTCGGGCCGAGGGATCGTAAGCCCTTTCGTTGAAGTCGAAGTGGTCGGGGCGGAGCCGGACACGGGCAACAAATACAAGACGCAGACCAAAGGTTGGTATAAATACGTGTTATTTGTTCACCTGTGGTTCTAAATTTGGCAGAAGTGCAATGTAACGAGTAGTTACGCTTGACATCTGTTTTTTCGCAACAAAAGGGCCTTTTAGATGCGAATCGTTAAAGTAAATGCCGTTTGTCCACAGTTGACAACGGTTTCAACCCGGTTTGGAACGAGGAATGTCAGTTCGACGTGTTGAACGCGGAGTTGGCAATGCTGCGGTTCGTTGTCCAAGACGAAGACATGTTCGGGGACCCTAACTTCTTGGGTCAAGCGACGTTTCCAGTCAAGTGTATCCGTACCGGTTAGTTGTGAGCGGGTTGGGATACAGTAACACAATAACCAACCTCTTGACTGGTTATTTTTTGGTCGACATGCAACAGGATACAGAAGCGTGCCTTTGAAGAACGGTTATAGCGAAGAATTGGAACTGGCTTCTTTACTGGTGCACATTGCCGTTGAGAATGCGACGGTGAGCTAAGAGTTCTTTATGTAGAATTGCAAGGTTTCTGCAGGGATTTGTAATTTTACCCACTTTTAAAGGAGAGACGCAAGATCATGTCTTCGCTACGCAAACTGCGCGCACAGATCGAAGACATGGAACGTGCTGGCAACGGGTTAGCGGCCGAAAGCCTTCGCGTAAACGTTGCCAAGATGGAAGAGCAACTTCTCTTGAGGAACGAGCACAAAAGGTCATTAAATTAGAATTATTTAAGGTGGCAGCGTGCCGATAGGATTAAGCCGAATCCAAAAGCTTCTTGCTTGCAAAATACTACAGCGCAACATTACAATAGTCTTCCTATAGGAAATATTGCACGCAATACCTATTAGCCGCAATGAATGTGAAAGTCGATTTCCTTAAAAATTTCACTTACGGTACTCAAATCTCACTCAATTCTCATCCAAGTGGAGAAAATATAATTTTCCTATGTAGTTCTGTTAGTACTTAACGTCATGTTGTTTTTAGTTTCTGGAAAAATCGCCCTACATAATTACTAAAAATAAAATACAGATTTCGGAATCAATTTTCGCCAATTGGATTCGGAATAAATGTTATTATTAACAAATTTAAGTGCAAAATCTACAAACAAGAAACAACATGACTTCAACCATTAAACGTACTACATGGTGAAATTTTGTTTTCTCCATTTGGATGAGAATTGAGGGAGATTTCTTAACGGTAAGTGAAAATTAAAATGAATTCGACTTTCATAACTTTATTGCGGAAAGTAGCTACTGCGTGCAAGGTTTCCCATAGGTGGCCTATTTGAATGTTGCGTGCACGGTATCCTGCAAGGGAGACACCTTCCAAAATGGGCCTGACCTTTTGTACGCTGCCACGGTTAATATGCCCCGTTAAGAATAAGCCCTTATAGGTTTTAATTTCATATTAGGATGATTATTCAAGCAAGACAAAACCCTCAGGATGGGAACCACACAGCGGACGGTAACATTGCACCGACTCGATAAACGGTAAAAAAGTTTAGCTAGCAATAGACGAATGATGCATGTGTCATGAATCGTGAATCTTTGGTTGTAACGTTACATACAACCCCATCGCGTAATGGTCCGATAAATGGGCTATCTAACTAATATTTTGGTTTCGCGCAAAACATTCGTGTTCGGTGGCTGAAACATTGTGCCAACTATTTTTGTAAATACACGTACGGCGGTTTGGCGGTTTACGCCGCATGCAATTTGTACAAAATTGGGCGGGTTCTGTAAGCTTTTTTTGCTCTGCGAATTGCCGCTTGACCAAATGTTACGCTATCTTTCATACATTTTTTGTACAAGATGGCATCCTCAATGATTAAACTGTAAATTATGTTGCTGCTTGCGAGAATCAGTTGGCTATCCATACCCGATACCGATTTGAACAACAATAACTTTGAAATGAAACATTTTATCCAGTTTCTGCTTTTGCAGATTTATTCATTAAGTAGTCTCGCAAGTCCTTGCCAATTTTCATTGGAATCGGTTATTTAGCAGCATATTGTTACGGTTGGCACTTCATACGTACTGACCACTTTTAACGATCATAACTTCTAAACGAAATAACTATTCTTCAAAATGTTTTTTAGAAGTGTTTGATACATAGTATTACAGGTCCTTACCATGTTTCATTTAAATCGGTGATGAAAAATATGTTTTACAACAGGCACTCCATACTTTATTTGAACGGCCATAACTTTAAAACTATACATTATTTCTTTCCCAAAATTTAAAGGATTGTTCATGAACTTGTCTTGCAGGTCCTTACCAACTTTCATCAAAATAGGAAAACATTAAGTATTTTAATTAAATTATGTAAGGAACTAATCGATGTTCGACTGGTCACTTTCAGCGTGGTTTGGCTTCTCGTAGCCCATCATTACATTATAATGATACGGGGATCTGAAGTAATACTTGGATATGATGTACCGTTCGTTCCTTAGAAGGTACTCTCCTCTGAAGTGCTGGATCGCGGTGGCCGCTTGGACTAGTTTCATCTGGCCACCGGCAAACTCCATCTTGGACACCTTGAAAGGGACCCAGTGAGGGACCACAGCCACGAAAGTGTTCTTGGAACCATTGTAGTAAAGTCTTAGGACCATGTGGCGACATACGTAAGTGGCTGCCATCGCGATGACACCGAACGCAACCAACATGAAGACTGCTTCAGTCCAATCATCAAATACAATGTTATGGTCAGCTGAGGCATAATGGTCCAAGTCACCATCTTGGTCCATGAATGCGTTGATGGTGACCATCGCTGCGATTGCGACCGCGGTCATCGAGCAGATGGCTTGGGTCAATACCGCGTAGTTGACATGGGGAGAAAAGTACACCAAGTCATGGGTCCTTTTCTCAATTCCATCTTTCTTAAAGTGACCTTGTTTAGTGCCATACTTTGATAACCAAGTGAAATAGTTTCGATGATTCGTGGTGAATTGGTTGGCTGCGCGATGCAGATATTTCTGTAAAAACCCAGTTCTCATATTTTACAACTTTATCATGAAATTCTTTAATTGGTCATCTATTAATTTATTGCACTTAAAGGTGAACTGACAGGGCGGGAAAAGTGGACCATGACCAACCGTGCCATTGGGTAAATTTTGACTACCCGCCAATCATTGACAGACTAGTCTGTCAATGATTGGCCAGAAACGGCACTAGAGGCACTGACCATAGTCTACTTTTCCCGCCCTGTCAGTTCACCTTTAAAACCGGTCGAGCAAGTTTCTTGCAGCGCAACATTATTGCGCGCAATATCCGCCATGTTAACCCTACGAGGAAATTGCGACGGATTGCGTTCTGCGCAAGAGTCTTGCTTCTCGTCCGCAACAATGTTGCAGTCGATTCGATTGCGCGCAAGAAGGGCCATGTTAAGCGTATCGACGAGTTGCACGTCAACAAACTGAATGCAAGAAACTTACAAAGGTGGTTATTTTTAATTAAACTGGGATTGTGACATTAGGCGTTTTATCGATTTGCTATAAAGTTTGAATTGGAACAAATTTTGGAACAATCGGAGCGCCATACCAAATGAATTGATCCAGTTTGGCACGGGGAAAAGTTGCTCAACGTCATGCCGCATCTCAATTTGCACTTCGATACAGCTCCTGTAACAAATATTACATTATTTTTTTCCAAAAATGCCAACGTATTTATGCAATTACAAGTAATTTTGCACCAAAATGGCGAGCTGAGAAGCTAATCATTCAGTAAATCCAGGTAGGAAGATGCAAAATGCTGGAAAAATGAGAGTAAACTGGTATCGATACACCAATACCGGTACATGTACCGGTGTGTTGTAGGTGTGGCTAAACATCTGTGTTCCTGATTGGCTCTCATCACTTATGCATTGGCGCCATTTTGATGCCTATGTTAACGCTATGTTGCGTCAGCTCACGTCGTATGCAATGTTTGATCACGTGATACACAGCCTATACGATACCACGTGATCTTTGTATTGCGTGAAACGTTCTTGCGTAGAAATATTGCTCATGCAAGTGTCTTGCGTGCACCGATTAGTTCAATAACGGATGATCGCAATATTATTGCGTGGTATATTTTTGTACGCAATTACATTTCCAATGTTGATTTAACGTTCGAAAAATGGCGGAATTACCCGAAGACACCACCTGCGAAACCGATTCCGAACAGTTATTGAAAGATTTGGCGGGAAATTACGCGGAATATTTCATTGTTGACATTACCAAAGAGGTAATCTTTGTTTCAGGTGTTCCGTTTTGTCGTTTTTTGACGTTTTTGTTATAAAATGGCGCGCAAATGTGATTTTAAAATAGGCCTATCGAGTATAATTATTTATTTTCATTTGAATTTCGCAGAAAAAGGCTTTGGATGAAGTGATTGAAGAGTTATTGACCATGCTGGATGAGTTTATTAGCTTGGTTGACTTGGTAATTTTACTAAAATTAACGAATTTTATTTTTTTATATTTTTAAAATGATATTTTAATAATTAAATTCGCTTTATTATTAATTTATTTTAAATTATTACAGGTGAGAACAGACAATGCATCGCGGATGAAAACATTGCCAAATATCCATCAGAAATATAAACTTTTATCTCAACATTTCCCACAAATTGACAAATTAGAGGTAATTAAATAATAAAAATGATATCTATGAAATGACAATTTTTATATTTGTTGCATTGTTTTAATTCTTATTAACTAAATTACTTCTATAGAAATTTGTTGAAATGGTGAAACAAAATTTGGACCAATTGGAGAGTAAAGTCAGCGAAGCCGAGCGAGAACTCAACCCCAGTAGTCCATTATCTAAACTATTAAAACCATTATTTTCAGTAAGTGAAAAATATATTTTTTACATTTTATAAATCCACATATTGCAATTAATTTAAAATATTACATTTAAAAATTTCAGAAAAAGCCAGAACCACAAAGGCAACTTTCCGCTTACGAAGAAATCAAAGTTTTCTCAACGGATGATTACTTTTCAACGTAAGACTATAATTCATAGACACCAATATTGACTGTAAAATATAAAAGAAGTATATATTTTATATTCAATTTGATAATTATACAATAATATTTTTGTTTTAAAAAAGATTAAAAACAATATTTCACGGTACAGTTTCAATTTTATTGATCGACCTTCTCCGATTTCGGATTTCTTGGTGTCGTTCGATAGACAATTGAAAGACATATTGCGAAACGGAATATGAGCCTCCTAGCGTGCATATTTAATTAGCTATTAGCATATTAGTGGCTCCAATTGCGGACTCTCGGGACTACGGGACTACGTTCTGTAACAGGCTATAGTACAGTGGTATCTAAAAATCCAAATAATTAGAAAATAGCCTCCAGGCTATAGTACAGTGGTTCTAAAAATCCCAAATATAACACTCTGGGACTCCAGGACTGCAGGACTTGGGACTACGGGAATGTACCACGGCTTTTGGTCAAAGCACGTCCTTCGGAGCCAACTGGGACGGCGGACATCGTCTGGTATTTAGACCGTCATTGGGTCCTCGTTCCCAGGGTGGGTACCTTGCAGTGCCATGCAATGCTTTTTACTCTATTTACTCAATTTACAGATGCAGCTTAGACAAATGTATGTTGATTGAGCAGATAGAGCAGATTTTGAAAAATTGAGTAAAAAAATTGAGAAAAACTGAGTAGAATTGAGAAAAACTGAGTAGAATTGAGAAAAATGTAAAAATTTTCAAAAAAGATATTTCCAAAAATATGTCAAAAATTTCCAAACAAAATATTTTAATCGCAGCTCAAATCTGACACCAGATTTGGATAGACCATAATAAGTTCAGTCCCCTATGGGACTCAAATTTCAATTTCAGCCTCCTAACTTGTGTATTTTAGGAGTTATACGCGTTTTTGTGTTTTCCTTTATTTGTGGATGTGAGGGTGATGATTGCCATTTCAGAGCCTCAATTTTGCTCAATCTGAGAGTGAAGAGAGTGATGAGAGTGAAAGAGTGGAAAGAGTGAGGAGAGTGAGAAGAGTAGTATTACCAGGACAACAATCGTAAACGATGCTGCACTGGATTAAAGATGTCATTTGATCGATCGATGAACGTAAATAACCGCAATTTCAGCTATTATTGCCGTTTGTTGGATGTAGAAGAAACAGTGTCTAGTTAGGTGTTGTAAATGATAGATTTTAGTCGGAATTCGAAACGATCAGCGCATTCGTCGTTGGAGTTGCAGCCGAACGACACAAGGATAGAGTGTCATTATAAAGGCGCTTTGAACAACGGCGTTTCGTCCATCGCACGACGAACTTTATCGTGTTTACGTGAATCCATTAAAAACAACACTGGAAAATGATATCGGTAAGTTTATATATTTACTCGTGTAATTCGATTATTGTTTTATCGTAAAGTAAAGCGAGAATGTCGGTGTTATTCTTCGAATACGTAAAGTTGAAATGTTTGTAATTTATTTCCAGATATAACGGCGCTTCAACCAAAGGTCGGTCGTCCAAACGTCATCACGCAACTCGGCCTTCCTATTGGTCAACAGCAATGGCGGCAAGTTTTGAATTTAACGGGCCGGATAAAAAAATTAATTACTTGAAAACTATAAACGATAGCTCAATTCCGACTTCGGATTCGTGATCAGGGGGTCGAATAGCACCTAGAATTAAATTTTGAGCCAATTCTATTTTTTGGCCATTTTCGCCAAAAGTGGTAAGGGGTACCCCTTTGGTACTTTTTGGGGTCGGAAGGTCGACCTTCTCCGATTTTGGATTTCTTGGTGTCGTTCGATAGATAATTGAAAGACATAGTGCGGAATGCAATATGAGCCCCCTAGCGTGCATATTTAATTAGCTATTAGCATATTAGTGGCGCGGAGCTGCAACTTTGAAGCCCTATAGCTCGGAAACTATAAGAGATATTTCAAATCGGTTTGCAGATTCGTAAATAGGAGGTCGAGGAGCTACTACCTGATTTTTTTGGTGCGATTCGGAGAGGGTCACCAATTCCCAAAAAATTGGTGACCCGCTCCAAATCTCTCCAAAATTTTATCCTAGTAGCATCTCGACCTCCTATTTACGAATGTGAAAACCGATTTTAATTATCTCTTATAGTTTTCGAGTAATTCGCGTTTGAAGTTGCTGCTCCGAACAGCCAAAAGCTCCGAACAGCCAATTAAATATTCACGTTAGAATTGGCTCAAAATTTATTTCTAGGTCCCATTTGACCCCCTGATCACGAATCCGACGTCGGAATTGGTCTACCTGTTACCGTTTTTTATTTATTCGCGTTTGAAGTTGATTTTTGTCGCTATTTTAGAAGTGCTGTATCTCATATTAAATATGCAAGTTAGGAGGATGAGATTGAAATTTTAGTCCTTTTGTAAGGACTGAACTTTGTCTGCTGAACTCGAATCTGGCGTTAGATTTAAGCTAAAGTGTTGTTTTAATTCCTGTTAAACATTCTTTACACAGATGGCTTCAATTTCGGTGCTCTACTGGACAAGTGTTAGCAACTGCACCCGAGAGTCACACCGCGTTACGTTGGGTATATATACCACACCCATGCATCTTAGTATGTCTGATGACCTATGTATACCGGGCTCCTATTGTACATTGTGGATGTAAATGAGATAAATAAAGAAACAAACAACCAATGAGGGCTCTTGTATGGGTTGCTTGGAATAGGTGGGGAGGAATGAGGTGTATAAGGAGAACAGAAGAGAGAATTGTTGTGGATTTCATTTTAATTTTGCCGAATGACCTTGGGCTCCATGCTGTCCTACACCCTATAGGCGGCGGGCAACCGTCCGGAGGGCGGCGGTCAAACGTCCGCGTCAAAATGGCGGCGGCCAATCGTCCGGAGGGCAATCGGCCGCATCATAGCGGCGGTGGTGAATAGTCCGGAGGGATGACAGTCAATTGGCCGCGTTACAACGGCGGTGGTGAATAGTCCCTTTGCCATGGCAACTGGCCGATTGACCGCCGGCTATAGGGTGCAGGACAGCATGGAGCCCAAGGTCATTCGGGGAAATAAAAACAAAACTCACTACAATTCCCTTCTTTGTTCTCCTTCTACACCTCTACCCTCCCCTTTCTTTCCAATGAACCGGTACAAGAGACCTCATTGGTTGTTTTTGTATCACACCCACATTTCCAATGTACACAACAGACACTGGAACAGTATATACGTAATAGGTAATAGGTAATAGGAGCGGCTTCGTTTATATACCAATGTAACTTAGTGTGACGCTCAGGTTCACTTGCTAACATTTTTATTAAAACTCCAACTACAAAATCTCAACGAAATTTTCCAAAATAAACAACATAGCAATCGCAAAGTCTTCTTCTGTTCCGAGGTCTTCAGGGTGTCTTCTTCCACCAATCATGATAATTGTTTGGCAGCAAAGAGCAATCTGGAAAAAAATAAACAAAATGAATTGTAAATCTATGGAAGACATAGTCGAACATTGAAATGAACAAAAATTAATTTTGGCACTTATTAGAAAAAGCCAGGAAACAATTATTTTACGTGCAATAATTTAAGAAAATTAATAAATAATATTTCAAACAGGCCACAAGATGTATTAAGGAGCAAAGGGGTGGCTTATACCAAACATTTTGGGATGTGTGACTCTCGGGTGCACTTGCTAACTATTTTTATACAACCTACACATGCAAATAGGAAAAAACAGCTGAGGTTTTCACAATAACTGAGAAAATGAATGTACAGCAATTCATCTGCTGAATTATTTTTTAGCCATTCCAAAGCATCTATTAATATTAAAAGTTTTTTACACGCGGACAATTTGAAACATTTGCGAAAAAGCTAAATTTTTTTACGTTTAATAATGCACAGAACTCTAAGAAAAGATTTAACACAATTACTTTTAAAGGTAGGTCAGAATTGTTGAAATATTTACTGAAGAAACTTGTTACTTTAAAGGTGATCTGAAGAGGTTTTGTAAGGTACCTTGAAACTTAAACTACATGAAGAAAAGTCATGAAGAAAGC
>JAQFZQ010002361.1:0-14285 GCA_034696005.1 Glomeris marginata | reverse complement strand
TACGAACCACCAATTTCAAATACAGAAATAGACATTGTATAGAAAAAATGAAAAGTCAGTAGACATTTTTCCATGCATTTGCATCATTAACTCATCTTGAATGAACGGATTTATATAATTCATTATCTTCAATTAGTGCAATCATATTTCTGTGGGCATCAGAAAAAATAAATGCGAAAATGCCTTAATGATAAATTGATATATGGTAAATTTTGTCAATATGAATGTCATGCTAAATTTCATACAATAATATGAAAATGAATTATGGATAAACAATAATAAATTCTTAAGACTTAACGGTGAATTGACATGGTTTTGAACTGTACCTAATATGAAATTTAAACTGCATGAAGAAAAATCATGAAGAAAGCAATTGTTGCAACAAAATATCTATGGAAATTACTAAACTTAAAGGAGAAGTATCATGGCAATTTCTCATATTTTTAATTATTTTCAAAACGTTTCTCAATTTTTATTGTGACATTTGGTATACTTTCCGAAAGCATGAGAATTTTCAAAGCAATACATCACCCGGAAAAAAATCACAAAATTGTGTGAATGCGGTATAGCTGAAACAGTACCGAAACGTCACTGACAGTGCCAACCACGCCCTTTTGCTGATACGTTTATGATGTCATGGGCGGCAGTTAGCCAATGGCGCTCCAATATTCATCGTAATTCTTCAATTGTCGATCACTCCGTCAATACATTTTGTAAAAATATTCCAAAGGAACTCGTAGTTTTAATTTTCTCTTTCCTTTCAACAGTTTTAAGCGCATGGCCGGGACCAAAACCACAATACTTCTCCTTTAAATAATTTTTCAATACCAAGGTAGCAATTGCCATTACGACTGATCAAATCACTTCCCCACATTACATACATAAGTTGAATGCATCTAATATTACATCTCCCACGTCTGCATATGGAATGTAAAAGAGCTTATTTTATAAACATCACTTCAGTGATTTTGCTGCTATTTTTAACTTAGCCCATGGAAACAACTGACAATGAGCACTAGTGCACAATCCTTCCGATGTCATTTCATTGAAACCATACTCGTATAATTATATTGAGCAGGTCTAATGGCATATATTAAAGTATACATTTTATAGCCAGAAGCTAATTCGGTGATACAAATAAATTAACACATGAATTTAAGCCCCATCCAGGGATTTTGGTTGCATTGGGAAAACTATACATCAGCAGTGGATACACAATACAGGAGTTGCCTTGTTTAATATCAGCTTATTTCTCTATTTTGAATGCATTAATTAACGTATCATATTCATAAAACGGATGAATAACAGTGTGATCTGCTGTTTGCAAAAAATTTTGACACATTAGTTATACTTTAAATACAGATGCCCTTTTGACAACAATTGCCAGAAATCATAACAATTATGCTGGGCACCAAATGTTGTTGGCAGGTGACACATAGAAAGTCATAACATAGAGAAATGGCATATCCTTATGCTCTGCGTATCCAAGAGTCATAACCAAGAGTCATAGCAAATGGCACATTGTGTTTACTTCAATTTGAGGGGTGAATGACAGACCTCGGTTGTCCATCCTCGAAGGATTTCAAAGGAATATACAGTATAAATGTCACAAGAAACAAGTGCTGCAAAACATTTGTGTGGGAATTAGTAAAAACGTTATTAGCATTTACCAGATGCGAGGCCACTGAGCATAAGCAAACCTCCTAACTTAATTACCCAATCAAACTTTCAGTGCTATAGTCTATTCACAGCTATCTTTATAGTTGAATGTTAACGCCTTTCTTTGAAGGAACCAATGCACAAATAGCTGTGGCTACGCCCACCTATTGACATGTTTCCCCGATGGGCGTGGTCTGCTGCCATTGCTTCACTCCAACAAATATACCTGTGAATAGACTATAATAACTTTTTTTTACTAATTTCCACAGATATTTGTCTCAATACATGCTTTGTTCGAGGTTCTTCTTCGTGAAGTTTAATTTTCAGGGTACCTTACAAAACCGTGTCAGTTCACCTTTAACTCTAACCTCCAACCCACTGAGTGGTGTACGTGACGAGCAGGCCAAGATTGAGTTTGAAAATAAAACATCCTTTTCACCAAGTGAGCATCAAGGTTTATTTTCCGTTTGTAGTGTACTAAACCCCAAAGGTGAGCGACTTACAAAACATCTGAAGTGCTGACATCTGATCGCTCTTGAACAAATTCCCAAATAAAACATGTTGTTTCAGTTGTTTCGGTTTAGTTGCAAGAAATATAATCTGTCAAGACGTTCTTTGTGCCATTGCTGGAGGAAATGCTTTCTTTTCCAAGTAATGCACATATTCAGTTTAATTACTCAAAAATATGGTTTCCATGCAAATTCCAACAAAAAACTTTGTGACATTAAACTAAAAGTGCATTGTGCATACCTTCCTTCATTGCGCTAATGATATTGATTTTTAGATATTGCACGGAGAAATAATTACATACATATATCAGTGGGAAACGTTAATTATTTCCAATTAAACATTTATATGTATATCGATTTTTGACAAATTAACGTCTAGAAAAGTTCAGAAAAATTTCATTAATTTCAGATGATGTGATATTTTTACAATTCTAAAATATTTGGTTCTTAGTCTTTTGACCACAAATCTTCTCGTCATATGACACTTCACCACACACAATCCTCCACTTTCAATTTGACACATGCAAATGAACACATATAATGAGACAGGTACCCTTTGACATTAACACAACTTGAAATTTACAGATTGTCACACACAGTTGGGCATGTACATTTGGTCACATATTCACTTTGTCATACGCACTACTGGTCACGCACTGCTCGTCCCCTCCCTCTGACAATCTGTTGTGTCTATTTACGTGTATCAAATTGAAAGTGGCAGTTGTGTGACGAATTATACTATGTGACGAGATTTGTGACCAAACGATCCGCCAACGAAATATTTAGAATTCGAGCCTTGCAGGTAAACAAACTACATTTCAAGAAGTTCAGGTTTCACATTTTCAAGCTAAAAGTGTTGCGAAAGTATCGTGACATACAGTAGCTATTCAGTAAAAAATAAATACAGGGAATCATAAACATTGAAGGTCGGTCATAAACACCCTTAACTGCAAATTCAATAAAGTTTAATGGGTTATCTGAGCAAGGGCAATACACAAAAGTGCCGTTAGGGCAATCACCTAGCTGGCAAAGTCATCTAAAAATAACAATCTCCAAAAGCATAAACAAAACACGAATAAAATTGTAACACTTGAGAAGCATCTGTCATCTTGCCGAAAATGGTATGGGGTTGGGATAATCCAGAAAATTCCACTAATATCAGTCTTTAAAGGTGATTGTTTTTCGTCACCAAAAACGCCATATCACACCTTGCGGAAGAACAAACTTTTTGCCCAACTCCATTTGCAATAGCGCCGATGTTATTTTCTATTCCTAAACCCAGGGAACTACTTTTTTTGAGAAGAGGTTGTGAAAGGGCTACAGCCAATATGAATTAAACATCATAGCTAAATAAACTTATAAACAAGCCGTGGAAAAAACTAAGTTTTTTGGGTACTAAGTTTATACCAGATTCCATATAACAATTGTTTTTACATAACGTAACCTAAATTAATGTAAAGTAACAAAGTAAACGATCTGTATGTGACGATCCTTGTTAACGACCCTGCGTTTGCGAGGCTAGGGATCCCCTTTACATGGTACATTTGTGAATATGCGTGCGGCGTTGGGTGACGTCCGTTGGTGAAAGCGCCGTGAACGGCGTCGGCGTTCAAACACACAACCGCCACGCACGAGCAGTGTATATAAACTTAGTAAAAAGGTAATAAAGCTGGGCAAGTTATCTAACCAAGACTATGTTCTTGGCAAGGTTCCTGGAGAAATTCGCGTGGTGGCGCTGCTATCAATGTAGCCACTGTGGTGCTGTTGACGCGTCATGTGATGACACGGTGCCTTGCACGGTGTGATTGCCACCGAGTACCATTTTCGTTTCGGAATGGAAAACTTTCCCCGCTCGGTTGTGTCCGCTCCTGCTCACCAATGAGCTCATTGCGCTCACTCAGCTGTTGCAATGAGCTCATTGGCTGTAGGCAGCACAGCACCAAAATGTCGGTTGACTGACGCGCCCGCCACCTATCGGCGGTTAGGTGAAACACGTTCCGAGAAACTTGCGAATAGTTTTTTGCAAAATATATACAACAATTTACATCTTTCAGGGTAGCTACTGCGGTTTCAAAGAAAGATTGAGCCAGGAGGGCCGAGTCATGTCTGGGCCGACCCATTTCAAAGGGGTGCACGGTTACAGGTGTGCAGGTGATGACGACTGGTAATGTTAACCATCCATCCCCTTTAAAAAGGGTCGGCCCAGACATGACTCCGCCCTCCTGGCGCAATCTTTCTTTGAAACCACAGTAGATATTTTAAATTAGATGCAGGGAATGAATTTCATTATTGGCCTCAAAACCTCATAATGTGAAAAATCATTGTACTTTATTACATGATACGTGGAGAGTTAAATGGAATACAAATTTTGCAGAAAAATTCATTTGAATAATGGCCAAATGTATAATGTAACATAACTGACCTCCATGTTTTGAACCCACATATAAAATTAGCACAATAATCCCTCATCCGGTTTTAATCCTAAACATAACTATTTAAGTTTGCACTGCTAAGTATTGATAAAATATTTGCAGAATCGGTGTGTCCATTAACACCTTTGTTATATTATTTCTTTGTCCTTAATTTACATAGGGGTATATCACCCCCATAGCTTAATCGGAATTAGCTAATATTTTTAATGCGGCAATTTTTCCATCACAGATGCGAATAAAACGCCGCTCTTATTTCACTGACTGCAAACGACTGATGCATAAGCATTTAGTTGCTCCGCGAAACTCAATTGTAACATATCTTGGTCTCATCAGGAGGAAAATCATTTCAGAGAGCGGAGAAGCTTGAAATCTCATTGAAGACGCATGACAGCACCAGCTTATTCCATGTTAAATATTGCAAAGCAAAGCTTGGGGGGACCTACAACTAAATTCCACTTAAAGAAATGTACTATAGTCTTACATGAAAACCTTCTTCCATAGCTAAGAATGGTTAGAGTGCGCAATGCGGTGATGAGGTTCAGCTATTCGCCAGCTCCTCATTTGAATGACAGTGATGACTCGTGTTTCTTTTCACAGTGAAAGTACCCGTCTGTCAAACCATTCCCTGTAAAAATCAGTTGTTTTTGGAACGCCTACACCTGCAGTCATGTCGTTCATCAGTTCAGTAAAATATTGTGTCGCATTGCGAGCTGGGGAGGAGGGAAAAAACAAAACTGGTTTAACGTTGGCTGCTGTGCAGTCAAGCCGACCAAAAAGCGACCCGAACATGTAATTATAAAGGAGCGAGAGCTCACAAACAAGTTTAATAGGTAACTTGGATTCTGTTTCATGTTAATGGAACAGAACTAATATAAATAACGGAAGCAAGATAATAAATAACTGACGCACTTGATGGACATTATTATTCGAGATGATTATTTGCTGGATGAGCATCTTGCAGTAAAGTTCAACTGAAAAGGTTTTATAATTTTTATGATGTACCCGCCCGAAAACTACTTCTACATTCATTAATTAAAAAAATTGTCATGGACGATATATTTTTGTAACATTATTGTTAAAAAGTTAAGAGCATTTGCATGTTTCATGAAACTGGTTACAACAATGGTCAATCTCCTGACTTAAGGGACAATATATCACATAATAGTTATGTAATGCCATCCTCATCTTATTTTCATTTACGCGGACTCCACTTATCAGGGTTCGACCGATTACATGAAATAACGGAATGTATCAGGCATACCGCAAAGTGCTGTATTAGCCCCCTCCCACTCCCCCAGAAATAATTTCCCCGGGAAAATTATTACGATAGGGGAACTTAAATGGATTCCAAAATAATCAAACTACCGGTAAGCGCTTAGCTATAAATACAGTGTCAGGTTGAGGGTAAATTATTAACTGTTGATATTTATTTAGTAGTAGTGGGAAATTATTTGGGTTGGTTCAGGGCCAAACAAATGAAATTCAAATAATTACAAATGGTTTCCCTGGGGAACTAATACAACACTTTACGCTATGCAAATTTGTTGATTTTTGGGGAAACAATTGACCAATTTCAGTAGGTCGTGTGTCCCATTGCCAATGTGGAGGCCGTAATGTGGATAATAGTGCAATCCTATTAAATGTTGACTAGATACCCGCAAAAAAGACGCCATTTTTCTTTTGTATTTCAGCCAATAGCAAGGCACGTGAAATCGGTCAATTGCTGTAAACCTGTCAAATGCGACACTTTTTTCAAAAGTCACACCAAGATTCCTGGGGTTTAAGTAAATTTTAGGGAAATATATCATAGGTGGGTTGCAATTATAGGTTCTGACACCTGATGATGGTTCGCATTAATGAGTTGAAACACGTGTCATGTCTAAAGGAACCAAAATTTGTGTGGGTATAAGGAAAAATTTCAATCTCAATACCAATCACTGACACACCTCTCAGCCATCAAGTAAAAGCAGAGGGTTCATGTATTTTAGTACACCTAATAATCAAAAACACGTAAAGCTGTTCTGTAAATCGTTGGTTTTATTTTTCTTGCAGTGCCTGCATTTAGGGACCACCTGTGGAGACTGAACCACATTTCCCTGGCCCGACCAGTGGTCCTTTTAGGCAGGTTTTATTGTATTTATTTTGTACTACGCGGATGCAACATTACTCCGAGGACAGAGCTGTATATTGATCCTAAAGTGAAGCGCTTTTGGTATCCATTCAGCTACGGCGAATCTGACAGAGTCTTTCGCTCTACATTTATACCAGTTTCATAACATAAATTGAATATTCATATTTACAAATAACACCACATTATATTAATTGAAATTCTCATTTATTATTTACTTATTATTTAAGAAGATCCATAAAGGGTGTCACACTTAATTACGTATGTCACAGCCCAATATAAATTTTCAAATGATGCATCTATTATTTATCTGTTACATTACAAATGATCCCTACCCACCACATGTAACAGTACATGACAATACTTATCCCCTCCCTCCCCATCTACTTGTTACATAGTTTAAGAGCAGCCCCTTAGTGTCCGCTTTGACATTTTTCAGCAATTTTGTCTCTAATATCATGGTCCTTGGTCATAACAAGCACGTTGTCCCTTAATACAAGTGGTCCATAAGACAGGTTTCACTAGGCGCATTCAAAAACAAAATAGCATAGCATGAACATAGCATGTTAGCCCTTTTAACATGGGCTTTAACCTTAATTTCCAGTTTTACATTTCATAAAACTATGTAACACGGTCGTGTTATAGCAGTTTTTGAATGTGCCTACTATATGTATTCGTAAAGATGTGGGGGAATCTAATAGGCACGTGATCGACCAATCTCATAGCAAACTTTTCAGTTATTTTTGAAATCCCAAACTGAAAATCATAAAAGGTACATAGTTGGTTGATGCAAGGACACAATATACCTGTGTCCTTGGTTGATGTCAATTAGAAAGTTGTAGAGGACGATTAGTTAGAGAGAAAACACAAGGTATTGCATCAACTTTTGTAGTTCGAAATGCTTACGCAAGGCGGCGCTGTATGTAACAATGAAATGAGTTTCTGGCAACGTGCTCTTTAATTAAGTTGATGGTGTGTCAATAGATGGGATAACAAATCGGAGAAACAATGATATATTTAATGCAGTGCAGTAAAGACAGATAAATTCCAAAACTCTTTACCAGCAATCTTCAGTAATAAATCTGCACGTGAAGTCCTGTGGACTGTAGGACAGTAATTTTTATACGTTAAACTCAGTCTTTTCCAACCAAATACATGTACACAATCACACAGCTTTAAATAAAATCCATTGCACCTAACTCAAGTAGGAATCCCAATGTGATTATAATCATGGGGAATGGGGGATGTAGTTTAAATGCTGTCACTAGTTTGGGTAATAATGCAAGTCCTTAGAATGGAAATCTCCTAAATGGAATAATTAATTTAGTCGTTAATATAAGGTAAAAGCGAATTACAGTGCTTTTCCACTCCATATATACGTTTTGCCAATCCAATCGTGTTAAATTTAACTGGTGCCTGCTCGCAATTTCGCGGGAAGGGAATGGGATAAATTGGGAGATAATAATCGCTAAAATCCTTTTCATTGCAATAACCTCGTTTTAAATGTAATCCAAACATGCAACAATTCCTATTGGTCCTGGTATTTTGGCAAACTTTCTTCATAGACAACTTTAAACTTTGTGGTTAAATTTATCATACTTCTGTTCTCAGGGAGTAGTGTGATGGCGCAGCACTTGTTGCTATAGCAACACAGCACCGCAATGGCCGCAGCAGCACTAAAAGCAATGCTAAAAGGCACGCTCAGACCACAGCGCCGCCACACGGAAAAACGCATGAAACTTAATCGACAACTTGTGAATATACTAATGTTTTTAGGCAGGATTTTCAGGTGGATGTTAGGGTTCAGATGATAGGATGTATTACATACGATATAACTTGTTCAAAATTGGATCAGTGTACGATTCCTGTTTTGGCTGGGTTAATAAGAGAAACGCCTGTTTAGGGGCCAATTGACCGAGTGTAACAAGTGAGTTTTTTCTTAAAGGTGAACTGACATGACTTTGTAAGGTGCTCTGAAAATTAACCTACATGAAGTAAAACCCTGAATAAAACTGAAATGGTAAAATTAAATATGTGCGAATATTAGTAAAATAGAATTAGCATTCAAATTTCAGCTGTGACGTCATAATGATGCACAGTACATTGTGAAACCACAGTTTTGTGACACCAGCAAGCCTTCTTTCTATATATGGAATATCTTGGAAACGGTTCACTGAACACAAATTAAAAATATTCAGGGCAATTTGTACAGTTTTGCCCTAATCGGAGAAATGAAATTCACCATGTCACTTGTAGCTATTTTTGCACCACCCGGACGTTGACCAAATGCAATTACTTATTTACGAAGGAAATTGGACTTTACCAGACAAGGTTGCTGGAGGTTTCGGTTGCCCACACGGATGACTTCATTTAATAACAACATACCACACAACAACTTTGAATGAGCCCAATTTCCCCCTGATTATGTAATTGCAGTTCAATCATCCCATATTCTGTGTAAGATCAAGGTTTCCATTCCCTGAGGTTTTAATACGAATATTTATTTTTGTACAAAAAATATGGTTATAATGATGGCTTTAATTCGGAGACATCAATCAATATTGAAGTAGGAATGACATGACGAAATAGTTTGTAACCTGATCAAAACTTATCACAACACAAAGTAAACCAAGTAATAAAATAATTGGTGAAAGAATAACTTTTATAAAATTTTGAAATGAGCATTTGCTGTTAAAAAGTATAACTTCTGCATTGTTTTGCTATATTTTGGCATTTGTTAAATCCACAAATATTTCTAAACATTAGACTTCGATTTCATTTGTATATCACCATTAAATTACGAACATCTATAAGATTAAATGCACTAATTAATAATTATTGTATAGGATTTTTTGGATGAGCCAATCATCTTACAGCATTTATTGGCTATACTCTGTACACCGTGATAAACATTGCATGAACTGTAGAAAATGATGCATATAAATTATTTCTTCTTGGTGCACATAATTTGACAGTTTACATGCTAAACCACATTTTCATAACTCAAATCCTTATATTGGTTGACTATGAGATTATACTATTATTGTAACAGCAACAGCAGAATTCTGAACGAACAACTATACACAAATGTTATTCAATCAGACGTTTATCAATAGTGGCATGCAGCTAGGAAGGACTATTTATTCACTACCAATGACCATTAATATTTTAGTGAGGGCATCTATACTAACACCCAGTGACCGGAGCATTTTTGACATAACCCATGTACATGAGAAAATGGCGACCAACAGCCTTGCAACGGGCAGCAATAATTATGGAAATTACTCGTTATGCAACATGGATCACATCATAAATACTTCAACATAAATGGAATGACCGCCAGATTAAATTTATAATTTTTAGGCATCACAAATCTGCGCAACATCAAACTTGATTAGGGGCCACTTTCTTCTGCAATCCATCAGAATTACGCCATCACTCTACTAACATGTTGGAAATTTACTCCAGGCAGAGGCCACTATACAATGGTGGAGTGGTCTATTAATGATTTGGTGTAAATTTGAACACAACTACACCACAGTCCACCATTACTCAATTATGATGAATTGCCACACTAATGGGAGTCACAATTGTAACGTCACATTGGCCATCACATATGTCTATATTATGAATAGAGCACTTGTTCCCTGCATTTCTGATGCATGGCTATAGTATAGATTATATTGCATACAATATATTGAATCCGAAAAATGTATAGGTATGTCATCACGTTTTCATTTGTGCATATTCACCTATTTGTGGCAGTGGTGCATGTGGTGTGGTGGATCTTGTTTTGTGGTGTTGCTACCTGCATATCTCGATATACTAGTTTGTATATAATTGGTCACTATACCACTATCAACGTTGTGGTGACAATTTTCCAATATAGGTGAAATTATCACCCATTTGTGTGGTGTGGGACACCCGTTGAACAGAGTTGGGTAAGGTGGCCCAACAAAAACTTGATATTGGTGTGAAATAGTGAGCCAATTAACAACACTACTATACAATTGAACGATTTCACGTGCGCAGCCATTGGCTGAAAATCGGACAAAAAATGGGGTCCTTATTGTGGATATCTATACCCCATCCACTCTATCTACAACTGTTGCATCAGGCAGGGATTATAAGCCTGGTGACTTCCAACCTTGGGTGAATTCCCCTCCCGTTTGGATGAAAGTAGACTCGTCAGTGCACGTTTGAAAACGAAGAACACCCACACTGGCGAGTCTTCTTTAACCCGAAGGGGTGTTGGAAGTCATCAGTCTTATAATACTCGCCTGAGTCAAGAGCTGTAGATACAGCGGATGGGGTATAGGCACACCTGCAACCGTGCACCCCTTCAAAACTGGTTTTTGGTAATGGCCCAGCTCAATCTTTCTTTGAAAGGACAGTAGTGCAGTATACTAATATGGATAAAACCCATGGTGGAAAGGACAAAGCTATTTGAACGAAACCTTGAATTTCTACAACACACAACGTGAGCCACTAAACCCACATGGATTTCTGTCTTAACGCTGCAATTTCGTCTTGCATAAATTGTAAATGAAGACATTCCCATGCATGTTGAAAACTGCATTTTGGCTATACTAATTCACGGCACAAACATTCCTTTGCGTGACAATCGATACCACCAAACAAAGCACATATTACATACTATAGCTGGCGACATTTCCGTAAGAGGCCGCCAACACTTTGGAAAAGGGATTTGCGGCCGAGACCAGGATATAAATTACCACATTTCCAACGTTTTCCAACGAACCGAAAGCGTGTAGCAAGCATTTTTCATAAGGACCAGATGGCGCTACGTACCATATATACCTAACTTTCCTATAAATCTTCATCTGAAAGAGACTAAATCCTCCTCCTGTGCCAAGAGCACACACACACCTTGCTTATTGTTTATTTCTGATGCCCCATATATGCTGGGGATGTCACAAAGATCACATAACAGAAGTGGCACTAATATCTACGAACAAACCTCATATTCAAGTTTTTCTTCTTCTTCAAAAAAAAAGGAAATTGCACAAGCTCATGCAATTAGGTATGTATACTCTAGTTTTGCTGAATAGCTAGATGAAGCTATGAATAATTGTGAGAGAAGTTATTTCAAAAAAGACACCCTAGCTGCTTACACATTCAGAAATTGCACTTGACGGTTCCCAGAAAAAATATAGAAGAAGTTTTTATGTCACATTTAGCAAAAACAAGCCATCAAAAAAACTAAGTTTTTTGGATACTAAGTTTATACATAAATCGATCGACATGCATACATGTTCTACATTTTGCTGTAAATCATACCATCAAACGTTTGTTTCCGCAGCAGCCGCAATTCCCCGCTACAGCGCAAGCATGAAAAAGGTGTATTGGGTGGGGGTGGGAGTCCATTGGTACGAGCGCCATTACTGAACCGATGCAAATACAAAATGGACGTACGCTGTGCTCATGATACCTGCCCCGATTCGCGTTTTCGGGTGCAAATACTGGCGCATCTAGCATGGTAAGTTACGAAGGAATGTCAATAGATTGAAGTTTTGGTAGCGTACTGTATGTAAACCGATTTTCAGCTGTCTCCGATGTCGGGAAGTTAATTTAAAATGCGCTGAAAGATGCCAGTATAAGGGACAACCAACTAAACAAACACCTTGCAAATGCAGTGTATATATACACTGCGTATACGCGGTATAAGTATATAAACTTAGTAAAAATTCATTTTACCATTGTAAATAAAAATGATCTGTCAATTCCTTCACGCGATACCATCATATATGAGGATTATAACAAGATTAATAACAATATTCACTTACTTTATGAAGGAGTTCTTTATGTTCTTTAGAGGCAGCAATTTTGATGTTGCTCAATCGAAGGTTGAAATTTACTCCCATCTGAAAAACAAAATAACACGCATAATGAATTCTCTGCAAACTGAAAAAGTGGAACTGTATCATGCAGTAATAGATTTGTATCATATATTAAAATGCAATTAGTATTTCAAAAATTGGAAGTATTACAATGGGATCTCTATTTCGGCACTCCTTATATGGGCATTCCCTTGGTTTTATCCTTCCTTGATGCACACAATGATTATAATTTCACACCATATACACCATAAAAGAGCATAACCATGTAAGGGACACATTTTTGGATCCCTTGGTGTGCCGTTATGGAGAGATTCCGTTGTATTTCTTTTTCTGAATTCTATATCTTGTTATATTTCTGATCAATATGCGACGTTGAATTTTTGTATCTGGGAAACAAATTCAGCAATTTTATAAATTTATCCTTAATTTCATTTCCCATCGACAGTTGCAATCTAAGAGCACGCTATGCAGAGAAACAATCAGTACTTAACCCTAAGCTTTGAAGAAAGTTGCTAGAAGGATATTGCGACAAGGGGCTCAATATTTGTAGAAAAATAAATAAATTAATTATCCCAAGAGGCCGGATTAGCACTGGAAAAGCTTCTGGATCTGCTGAGCACAACATAATTAGTGGTCAATATTTTGATGCACTTCACATGACTCAGTTTGGAAAAGTCAATATGACCACTAATTATGTTGTGTTCAGTAGATCCACAAGCTTTTCCAGTGCAAATCCGGCATCTTGGGATAATTTAGTTTTTTTCTACAGATATCAAGCCCTGTGTAACAATAATAATAGCTCAATAACCAGTAATTAGGGATTACGTAGGAAAGATATGTGCACTCAATCAACTACTATATTCATCCATCATACTATACTAATATGCAGATGAAAACTTGTAATATGTAGAACAAAAGGTCCCAACAAATTTGATGGATTGCCATAACCATCTATGTCAAAAATGTAAAACTTATTGAATATGGTTGCAGTGTGAATTATTGGTACTCTTTTACAAAAGCACATTTTAGAAGCTGAAAATCCATTTTAGGCAAGTATCGATTTGTTTTACTTCATTCCTTTTCGGATCTAGTATAGACATCTATATAGAATTGTTTCCCATTAAGATCTACTACGCATAATGGATTAAAATTCCACTTCTTTCAAGTTGTCCATGTGCAAAAGTTGCCGCTGTATCTTGATAATTTATGATTATGTAAGGGGCGTAATTGTATAACAGACCCTTTTCCCCGCCTGCCTAAAGTTTGGTACACCAATGGCAAACTTGTTTACTTCAACTAGAACCATTAACAGAGTTCTGGAAGGGTGAACGACCGTTTGCAGCCTGTCATGCATGCTGAAAGGGCTAGAAGATTTGAGAAGATCGAGGTAAACAAGTGAGCATACATGTTACATAAGGACAAATTCGAGCATGGATAGAGAACCAATGGGATTCCATAACCATGCAGCATGTATGAAAGCCTGTTGTTGCCTGACATATTGTATTGTATATTGGATTGTAGTGCATGCATACAAACACCACTTTGAGCCCTATAACCTGCTAGTGTAGGGAACAACGAACGAACTACTAAAGTACGAGAAAGTTTTGTAATAAATTCCAATATTTCTAACCAATGAAGCATCAACGTTATACATATTTATTTACCACAAACGAAGGTTCGTTCCACTTTGAATAGC
>JAQFZQ010002360.1:0-14287 GCA_034696005.1 Glomeris marginata | reverse complement strand
ATTTAACTAATAGCATTTATTACGCGAATTTTACATGCATAGAACATTAAAAAACGATTAATTTACGAACCCAGCTTAGGTCGTTTTAGCCTCGCTCATCAGATGACGTCATCGTCGATGCTCTACCTTAAGTTCTAAGTAGAATTATATAAATAAAAACATTAGAAAATACTGAATGGCAATCTTAATTAAAGTCTGAATTAAATGAAATATTAATGAAAATGTACAACTAAAACTGGTGTACAGGAAAATATTTGAAAGAAAAATGTTTAAATTATGTACAAATTCAGGAAATGTCTCAAAATTCAAAATAATACATCTAGGCCTAATATATTCTACAGTACACTTTCTTTACAATCAACCAATATAGAACACCATCACATGTTGACTGTTAAAACTTTATATTTGTAATATTTAAATGATTTTTTAATTACAAATTATGATTACCACATTTGACGAATTGAACTGGAATGCTTAGAAATACAGGGTGTCACATAAGTCAGTGAACTTTATTATCTGCCACCCTCACAAGTTTAAGTATGCAAATATGCTAAGTATTGTAGGAATGCATGTAGTAATTGCAATTACCATATGTTTGGAATGTTTTGGAATTTAAATGTTTTTAATCTGTATTTAGTACATAAACTTTGGGGGGAACTTATTAAAGGGACCTAAATTCATAAAGTGTTACATACACAAACACATGGAAAATTACATGAAAGCAGATTTGAACTGTTTATGCTTTTGGAATAAATCACACTTTGTTTGTGAGTGTGCTGAATACAAATTAAGGTGGCAACTACAGTAGCCACACCCATAAATTGATCGCTATCAAATTTCTGCTTTCACCTCATATAATATGGACACTTACAAAAATTACTCTTCTTTGTTAGCTTTATTTAGAAGAACTTACTGGCCAATGTTTCATTTTCTTTTCAGTCTTAAACCATCATCGATTTCTTGCATATTGAATTATGCACCACATAATATAGAACCACATAAATGTACCTTTTTTGGATCTGTGCCATGCATTACATCGATACATACTATAGATGGTTCAATTCCCATAATATACCACATAATTTTTTTGTGGAAAGAATATGAAAGAGAAAAGTTTTATCAACTTTTTTGCTTGAAATTTGTCCTTGTGCAAGGTGAGGCAGGCGCATCATACAATGTGGCATGTCACTGTTTATACAAAGAACCCAGATTTTGGAAACAATACCTGGAAATTATCACATAAACTGGGTTTATATGTATTCTGAGAAACATATGCAAGGTGCAGCAGTAGAATTTCAATTTTTCCCCATTGTGATGGTTCCTTTGTAAATTCTTTTCACATTGTGCAAGGTTGTGAAAGAAAATAAGTGCATGGATGGCTTACCATACTTTATATAGAAAGTGAACGTGGAAAATAATGTTGGGTCAAGTTTTTCGCAATATCCTATAGTAAGTAGTATGTACAGACTATAAAAAACATTTATGATCGTTTTGTAGGTGTAAAATACTTCCTGGTTTTTATCCATTCAAATATGGGGGGATCTTGTTGTCATAGGAAGAATTATTGATTAGTGATCGATAGCAGCAAAAACCAATAACACAAACCAGGTCTATTTATTCCAGAAATCCATAAATAAGTCAATTGTAATTTCTTTTATATTTATATTGGATAATAAAGTGGATAATGAATGCATTATGCAAACACAAAATTCATACAAAGTAGTTGTTAAAGTATGTTAAAGTAATTAGAATTATAATAGTATAACCTGCATAGAAACAAATTGAGTACCTGTTTGTAATAGTATGGAAATGATAGAAATGTACAATAACTAAAGCAATGTGTTTGTTTAGTGTATCATAATAATTATGTGAATAGTAATTTGGAAATACACATTTTTAGATAAAAATACTTGAATTATTAACAAGAATTATTAGATTTCAGTAAAAGAAATATGCAAATTGAGGAAGTACTAGTACAAAACATTTGCTAAACGGTTTAATTTTAAAATTAACAAGAAGCAAATAGTTTATTGTAATTAAGGAATAAATAATATACATGCAGCTTTAAAATACAAATTATGTATGTATAAATTTGGAACACTAATTATTTAAAAAATAGAACATTGCATAATTGTTTACAGTGAAAACAAAATTCATACAAGTGAAAGTACCTGATCAAATAATGAAAAAAATATTTGATAATGCTATCTATATAATAAATATACAGTATGTTCGCAGACAAACCTTGTATTTAATTGGTTTAAAATAATCACGTGATTAGAACAATACACGTGTTCCAAAATTGGCACACGTTCGAAAATCACAATTTCTCAGCTAAAATCGTGTAACAAAACATAATCGCAATCAATATTATCTGGTAATAGATGGTCTGGTAGTTGTATGTTTCAGTTCACTGAGATTATTTCGGATTTAGAGCCGATTTAACGAGTGAAACCGAGTGATGTTCGATTTTTTTCTTATAGCAATTTCAAACGATTTTCGATCATATTTACCGATATTGATTCGAAGACGACCATTTGATATGTTTGTGGAGAAATGGTGAAAGAGAAAGCTGTGTCACTCTTGACAAAATGTAGTAGCAAGCGTCAACTGCACTGAATCACAAATATTAGAAACGGATTATAACAGAAGGTGTTGCGACGTGGCGCCACCTGATGGCGAAACATGGGAACTAGAGTTGGACGCGACATCTGGTGGCGCTTTTGTTAATAGCTGGCCAAGAGTAGGATGGTAGGATGTAGGATGGCCTTGTTATGTTGCATCCTTGGTTGCATATGCATAAACCACATAAACAAATCTAATTGGCGGCCATTTTGGAACAATTATAAATATTAAGATGTTGCAACTAATGTTTACATTATGTTAATAGACTTTTAAATTGTTATGACATTTGAAATGTTGGTTCCTTATAATTATTAGTAGTGTTTTAAAGAAATATAATGGGATAATGACGTAGTAGTGCATAAATACATTAAAATTGTACATGCTAATTAAGTTCATTTTTTGAGGAAGCATTTGTTTAAATTAGTTTTCAAAATATTGTCTTGTGTAATTAAGTTAAAGTATAATTGTAACACATGACTTTTACATTACAGGAAACAACTTTGTTTTTTGAAAGGAAAATCAGGGCTTTGTTTTTGTCATAAAATTTTATGAATTTGGGACATAAAATAGAAAGCACATAGAATGGCCAATAGAGGGCGCCTCAACTACTGTTGTATTCTGTTGTATCATTGTATGGGAACCCCCTATTTGTGTAACTATCAGGAAATTATACAAAGCTAACATAAAATGAATTAAATACATATTTATTTGCAGGTTTTATATATAACAGATACAATATTTTATTTTTATGGCACGGTTAAAGCTTGATTTCTAAGTATAAAATAATATATAAATGCGAAAACCTGTAAATAGAGAATTATTATACAAATGTTTCTTTATAGTTTCGCAAAAGCTGTGCTGATTTGTTAATCATAATAATCAAATTGGAAACATGGCGTTGAATATGTTTCCAGTCTTCGCGTTGTTCACCATTGGTAACTTGCTTCTCCATTATTTCCAATATTGCAGTGATGCTGTATCCATATCCGTACCTTATACATACATACAATATGCATTTATAAGAAAGATAAAATATCGATTTGGATGCAGTATATGTACATATACCTGTGAAACCACGAATGTGAATCGCTGTTGCGATTGAAAAATGCTTTGGGGATTAGCATCATCCTGTCATTTGTCATTCGGTTGAACAGTCCTCTGGAAAATATATATATGTACATAATTAAATGGGTTATTGTTGAAAGGTTTCAACTATGTGTCATGTTATTATAACCGAGAGATGTTCCTTTGGTTGCTTTGTCTCGATTTCCTTCCAATTATCTCTTTGTCCAAGAATAATTGCCACTCATTTGCTGCTTTGGACAAGTCTTCAATTGCTTCCTGCAACAGACCTGATAAAATAAAACTTGCTCATTTACATATAGGCACCATGCAAATTGTCAAGAAACTTTGTTCAAATTGCCCTAAGCACACATGTTTTCTTGTCCTGCAGCAAATGATCATGTACAGTACTTACTGTATTGCTCTAATTTATATGTAAATCAGAACATTTGTTTTTAAAAACGTTACATAAAGTTTAGAGGGAATTATTTTATAATACATACAGTTTTCAATGTTTTACATTATTAGTTGGGTTATCTTTAACAATTAACTATCTGCAGTTTAATATAAAACAGTTTGTGTGTAACCAATATTTAAAATTAATTCCTTTTATATTAAAATTTAAAGTGCAGTTTCGTTTCTTTAAAACTTTTTGGAAGTTGTTTTATTACCTATTAACTTATGCAAAATGTTGATGGTTCTGTAAACAAATGTACTGACTACTTTAAATGCAACTTGTAATTAAAATTGAAACATTGTTATATTTAAACATTGAATTTCAAATTATGTTTATAAGGTTTTGAATTTTTTATAAGAATTGCAATTTTTTTAAATAGCTTTTGATTAAATCTTAATTTAAGTTTTATTAATTTCAGCTTTAAAACTTCCAAATTATTAAATGTTAATTCAATTGCTTTGTATTGAAAATATAATGAAGGTGAATTAGCACAGGGGCTGTTCATAAAGAAAGTTCCGTGTTCAGAGTTCCTCAACTTGCTTAATCAGAATGAATAGTAATTTATTTCTATAGATGAGGAAGATAAAACCTATTTGTTGGGTATTGCTCGTTGAAGTGTTTGGTTTTTAGTTTCGACAGGCCTAAGTTTTATTTCAAATGAGCTCGTATTCCTTTTCACTGCGCATGCAATTGGAAAATATTTTGCTCACTACTGTTTAATAATTCAATAGAAGTTTGACGTTCTGTTATTGACTGTAGTTGCGGATATGTGGGCAGAAAATATTAATATTTCAGCTGAAACAATACAGAGGAAAATGCAATGCTATACCACTTACAACTTACCTATTGAGACATTATTTTGAGAAAATCGAAGGGAAATGTTGAAATTGCCTGTAAATATGGAAGATTCTTCTTTCAGGCCTAAGGCATCTTGGGAAAAATCGTAGGGCAATATGGGTGACTCTGAAATGAATGTGGAAATGTGCAAAACAAATGCATTAATCAATAAATTCTCATGATTAATAAAAAGGGCGGATTCAGCAGAGCGATTCGCAAATTAATTGATTTATTTTTCTGTGAAGGAAATTGCAGTTTTCTTTTCTTTGTTTTATTCCACTTTACACAGCACATGTATACGTATGTGAATCAATTGATTTTGCTGTTTGAATAGCTATAGGGCAAATGTTTTCCCCTCCACTCACCTGATAAATGATGAAGCATTGTTGCAGCAACTCTGGCACAAGCTCGATGCTTTTCAAATTTTGGATCCAAGAATTTCAAGGTGTACTCCAGTAATTCGTATTCAGTGTGGTACACAGGGAACGGACCTGTACCTGAACCCTGTTTGGGTCACATAAATATATCATACACTTTTCTATACATTATATACACAAACATTAATATTAAAATCAGTTTTGACAGTCTTCGTACCCATATGTTCTGCCAGCTTAGGTCTATGGCTGGAATGCCTGCGTAGAATACGAATGGAGCGAAGTCACTGGCTACACTTAAACCTTGAGTGCTGAAACAAGAAAACATAATTAATAAAAGTTACACACTAACCCCAATTAATCACTTTTTATTATAACAATTTTCCATTTAAACATGTAATTAAAATAAAAATTTATTATTTTTGCGCGTCGCGCGATGATTCGGCTTTCGTGGAATCTTGTTGTGGAATTAAGGTAAAAATGTGATGTTTGAAGGAAAATATGTTATCAAGTGTTAAGTGCATCATTCTAAAGTTTAATTTGTTAATGTGATAATATGTTTTAGCATTTTTAATATAGACAAATGTAATTTTAAAATTTCAATCGGAATGAACTTCACGCTTTGCGAGTGATTTTTTTTTTCACTTGATTTAAATTATAGATTTTGGTTGAAATTTCTTAAATAATCATTACAATGTCCATAAAGTTTACATGTTTATCATGAAAATAATGAATTTGATGTATGCAATTTAGATTTTAATGTGATATACAAAATAATTTAATAGTTGATTGCGAAGTTATAAATAGGAATGATGAATGTATGCGCATGCTGAAACAGATGATTGATTAAACTAAACTCTAAACATAATTCATACTAGCAAATAAAACCTATTTATCTTATTGAAATAACACAGATATTATATATAATTTCGTTTGATAATGACATTTCGTGCAGTTATCGGTAAACAAGCACGCAGCCATCTTAACTTCCCGCAGGCACAGCAACAGTAATAGGATTAAGTTTAGTAATTAATTGCATAATGGAATCTAATGCATTCTCTAATATTTATGTCCTTTTAACATTAGTGAAATCCTTTGAATTGTTATTGCTTTGCACCGTACACAATTTGGCCTTTTTCATTCTTCGGCATACTGTGTTCATCCATTTTTTGCACCCAGGCATCAAACAAAGTACTTTCAGGCTTGTCAGGATCCGGGACCTAATCAAATAAGATAACTTAATTAAAGCTTGTGACAACTTAATTAAGAGATACAAAAAAGCAAACTTTGTAAGAAGCTCGCGAAGGAAAGTACGCACTTACCTTTTGCGTAACTTGGAAGAGAAGTTTTCTGAGGATTGGAGACACCATAGGTGTAAACGTATCACCTTTTCCCATGAATTATACAGCCAAGAAGATTATTAATTCAGTACATAATCTGGTTATTTTCATACTAGATAATGTGTTCATCAACCATCTTACCGGCAACGCATGTGTCCACGTTGATGTACGCGACACCAGACTCCTCAAGCTCTTGTACATGATCCTGTGAATTTAATTAACTGGTTGTCAATCTAATTAACAAGTTTTCGAAACTAAGAATGGATAAGGTGTACGAGGGGGAGGGGGGTGATTAATTATTTAAGGTAGAGCACCTCAACATATTCCGTTGAACCGATAAGTCCCAGTTCTTCCGCGCCCCAGCTACAAAACACTAAAGTCCTTCTTGGACGCCAACCTGGTAATGGAAAAAGTTAATTAGTGAATTAATTGGGGATTAAAGTGTGTTGTGCATGTAATACATACCTTCTTTTAAAAATTGGCCAAAGATACGAGTGGTTTCCAACATGGCCGCCGTTCCACTTACAGGGTCGATTGCACCGTAAACCCAAGCATCTCGATGGTTCCCCATAAACACTTGTCGATCTGTAATAAAGATAAATGTATTTGGCTAATGCTTATTGAAGCAATTATAAACTTGTGAACATTTTAAGTAGACCTTACTCTTGAAATTAGCAGAAAAACTGAAAATCATTACGCAGTCTTATGGTTAATATGCATTTGATTTTATGAACGGTATGTTTCCTTGAGTTGTGAAAATTTCCTTTATACAAATGATGTTTTGTAAGTAAATTTCTAACAACGCATTAATAAAAGCGGATTTGGAAAGAGCAGGATTCAAGCTTTCCATAAGTATTTTTTATTGATTTATTTTCATGTTTTGGCCTTGTGATATGCAATTTTGCATGACCCGATGAGTTCGAAATTCATGATGTTCCCCTTTAATTTTCTTCTGGTAAAAATATCCTATAAATGAATCTAATGGGGAATTTAACATTAATGACTTATTGTAGTTGTAAGTTTTATGGGACAAAATGTGAAGAATTGGTCTGCGGTATTTATGGTCAAAGTTGATTTAAAACTTTAATGCAGGAGATTTGATCTGCTTTTCAGGAAAGTTAAAAGTTTTTTGACAAATATGGGAGATTGCAATTCTTCACCGACGATATGACAGGATCTTCTTATTTTTGAATAAAATTTACATCCGTATAGCGAAATCCGAAAACTTGTATTCCATATTTCACCATTTTTGAGCAATTTATGCTCCGGTTATTCTTCTCTAGAGAGCAATAATTTTCCCCATGAATCTTCTCGCAAATTTCATCTCCAAAAGTACATGAACATTAGATTTTTGTATAGCATGTACAGTATACTAAGATGAAAACAATTATCATTATTAACTTGTATATATAAACGTATTAAAAGCAAGCAACTACTTACATGAAAGTATTTCATTTGTATTTAATTTAACATATGTAGCCTGTTAAGAGATCTTTCAAATTTATTTAATGGGGAGATTAAATATTTAAAAAGTTAATTTCACCCTAATTCAATGTGATTATATATTCCAGTTTATTAAGCCTACCCGGTTCATGTTGACCTTTGATGATTCCAATAACATTGTGAACAGGTTGAATACTTCTTTCATTGTGAACTGAAAGCCTGACTTTCCTACAAGAAAAATAAAGTGAGATATATATAAAAAAGGGGGCCTTTTATCTTATGTGACTGTTTAACAATTCCAACAACGTTTTCACTCGAATCGTTCAGCAAATGGTAGAGTTTTTAAAATTTGATAGAATCCCATGGAACTCACAGATGCTGGAAGGCTTCCAGAAATCCCGGTCCAATATTGTAAGATACTTGAAGTGACCCTTTCCATTGCTCAGGGCTTTCCACTCCACCCAACCTTCTGGAAATTTGTGCAAAGACATGTGTGTGTGAAAAATGAGACAGAAGATGGCTCTAAAGATTTTCACCAATAGGGAAACAAAAAGAAGAAAAGATGTTAGAAAATGACATGTGCTTTTCTTTGTATGACAGAATTGTGATGCATATGCAAACGAGAAATTTAGTTCAGTGTTGCGAGCTGTCACACACAATGTGCAAGGAAAATGGCATTTGCCCAAACCCATTTCTCTACAGTTGGCCCCAACCCTTCTTTCAAATGCCTTGTTCAAGAAAATAGGGAGGGGGAAGAATAGAAAAAACAGAACTGCTAAAAGGATGTAGAGGAATCTTAACTGGGAATTGGTGCCAGATGAAGGAAGAAATTCTCCAAGGAGATTTCCAGTCTGCAAATCCTCACCCCAAAAGCTCTTGGGCATCCTTGTAGCTGATTGGCTGGCTTGGGATCCTTGCAAGTTCTGCTTCATCTTCACCAACTCGGAACACATCCACTATTTCAAATTTTCTTTTTAAATACAATAAATGAACTACTAGATATGAAATGAGGAACATTAACTGAAATATTAAAGGTGAACTGACAAGGTTTTTCAACAACCCTGAAAAAAGCTAGCATTTGATTGCCACTAATTTAGGAACATTGTTTGAAAAGTTGAGGACATTTGAAGCATTATTGCCATAGATATGAAACTTTTTAGTTTCAAATCTGTAGAGTGTACAGTATATTGTGAGATACTTACACTGGAGCGCCATTGACAAGCTCTGCCATTGGCTGAAAATTCAAATTTCGCCAAAACAGCAGGACACTGTGACACCATTGCGATGACACCGTCCTTCCATGACGCCAGTGCGTCACCCTCTTTAACTCTCGTAACTTTTTGTAACAATTTTTTAAAAAAGTTTTGTTTGCGCCAATCGTTTTATTGGCATCAATTCCATAGAATTACACACTTGCCAGGGTATGTTACAAAACCTTGTCAGTTCACCTTTAAGTTGCCAAGTACTTTTACATCCAAATTGAAACTTTGATCATAATCTTATGGCAGGGTGGGTGTCTAGTATACTGAACTGAAAGTTCTGGAATTGTACTGGGATTTCAAAACATTATATTTGAAGTCCTGGAAATATACTGGATTTCTTTATTAAATCCTGTAAATTTTAACATTTTCTAAGACATTTTACAAATATTGTCTGTTTTTATTTTTATTTTTATTTTCCCCAAATGTATTTCTCGTACATTTTATAGTTTTTATTCTATTTAACATAGAGATTTTGATAATCTTTTTTTGTTTTTATGGGTGTGATGTGGGTATAGGGGAGAAGGGTAGCCTTTTTACCCTGAAGAGATGTACAATTTGATTGATGATTCGCGATTTATGGATGAAAGAGCAAACTTTTTCACTGGCAAATGTACACTAGGTGGAGGGATTTAGGGTTTTGACAAAAGTGGCTTTTCAGAAATTGGAATTATTGACGTATAGTCTATGTATACAGTATATGAAAAAGTGAGTGCGACTGACCGTGTGATGGATAGTTGGGTGTAAGAGGGTCTCCAACTTTGACCAGCAGTGAAGACCTGGCAATTCCATCTGCAGGTAACCACCAGGTCTCTGGGTAGACATCAGATGGGGTCGTACCCTGCTGGGCTGAATCTGCTGGGTCCGTATATATGATGGCACCAATGGCCCCTTCACTTTCAGCCAGTTGAACCTTTTCAGTGAAAATAATGATGAAAAGAAAACCGTCCATCTTTCTCCTTTTGTAGTTTCCCAAATAATACTAAACTTTGCCAATATTGTTTGTCTCAATTGTTTTCATTGTACTACACAGTAAACTGTATTGTTGGGTGTTACATGGATATGCACCAATTCAAACACACATTGCTGTGCATGAAGAAGCTTATTCAGGGTGTCTACTGATACTGGAAATCCTGAAATTATACTGGAGTTTTTTATTGTCCTTGAAATCCTGGAAATATACTGGAATTTCTTCAATGTATAATTTTTGACACTTTACATAATTTCTGTTTATTGATTTCCATGTTCCTCTTCTAATTTGCTTGCAACAAAATACCAATTAAGGCTGGGCCGCGCTGGATGATGTCATCGGGGGAATCTACAGTGGCACAAAGCTTTGTAAAGCGATCATAAATCCCGTGGTCAGACAATCATGATATAATAAATACACACTTACAAAATAGTAGAAAACAGTAGAAAATAGAGAAATTCGCCTGTGCAGTGGTCATTTTTAATTGTTTTCTGCTATTTTGGAACTATCAACGCTTTCAAACGTTCTCATCGTTTTTGAAGAGCCTGTTGAAAGGAACGTTGTCAATTAATTTTATAAAATTCTCTGGAATAATTTACGAGTTTTTTAATATAACGTTCCTCAACATAGACCTGTTGCTGCTTTGTTTATCTGAACAGCTACATGCAATTTAAAAACGCTGGCAGCATCCTTACATATTCCTTTGTAAGTTTGTATTTATTATATCATGATTGTCTGGCCACGGGATTTATGATCACTTTACAAAGCTCCGTGCCACTGTAGATTCCCCCGATGACATCATCCAGCGCGGCCCAGCCTTAAGCATGAGACTTTTTAAATTTGATGGTTCATTCCACTTATTCATCAGTTTTTAAGGGATTCATGTGGTTTGTTATGGAATTATCTTTCATTTTTTTGTATTTTGTGTCCTGAAAAAAGTTATAAATATCCTTGAAAATACTGGAATTTTGAAATGACCCTGTTATTACATCATTGGACGCATATATAGGGCATAAGGTTTATTGTGAAAATATTTTGCATAGGGACCAGCCATGCAAAATATGGGAGTTGCGTGAAACCAACACGTTGTGAAAATGGCATAACAGGAGAATATCTGTATATATTTTGGCAGTGTAGGAGTGATTTAGGTTCAGTGCGTGTCACATGGGTATTGTTATTCTCCATATGTTATATTTTAGTGTTCATAACTCGTATGTGTAGAACGTGTTTAAGTGTTTGTTGGCTGACAGTAGAACTATATGGTTATATTTAGTAAACAATGGAGAACATGTAGTTAAATGTCAGGTATATTTTATGGGCAGATAAGTGACAAAACAAGGAAATTATATAATATCTTGCAAAAATACATTATTATTTTTAAAATTACTATAGCAGTTTGTAAATTTCTTCCACTGCAAATCACAATTAATGTTTATTTATCATCATATACAATTGCATATACAATTGCTTCATTCAATTTAAGCATTGCATTTTTAAACTTTCTTGCAGACTTTACATGATTTTCAAAAGTAAATTCCAAAATAATTACTTATGTATACAATATGACATCTTACCTTTTGTCCTGCTAGTGAATAGCCGTTCTTGATTATCACAATGTGCCCTTTGACACTAACATTTCGTTCCTGCAGAATCATGTAGTCATCGGGTGTTCCATAATTGACGAACACAAGATCTCCCTGTATAGTAGCACATGTAAAGAATATTGATTTTTGTTGTATTTTTTGCAAGGGGTGCATGATGAGATTGAAAATTGTGTGCCCTTCACCTGGACAGTTGCATTTGGTGAGAATGCATGCCATGGAGCAGCATATTTATTGTTTTTATGCTTTTCTCGAATTGTTGGCCAGGAAGTGCTGAAAAGTATGGCGCCGTTAGTGTCCACAATGGCCACTAGGTTCGCTTTATCTCCAGGTGATGGAGTGAGGATATGGTATTGGTGGATTTGGACATCATCCAGGCCATAGGACAGCCATAGATCATGAATGTGATAGGCTAACACCTCATCCCGAGCACTTCCTGCTGGATGTGGGTCCTCTGAGAAAAACCTGTTCGCAAATATAGTTTAACTTGCTTATACAAGTGTAGTACAACGTAAAAGCCTGTCTGTCATAAAGATAAAAAGCTCTTCTGGATTCTGCAATTCTTCTGCATAACTTTCTATACGAAATATCTACTGGAATTTTGTATTCTTTCAGCATACATATAACTGTGCTGTGAATTATCCACTATTTTACCAAGATCTTGCCAATCATTATTTTGAATAAATATCCCAAATATTACATACTACATACTACTATTACAGTGTAGTGTATATGATTAAGAAAAATGAAAAATTGAAAATTATATTTGCAAAAAGTAAATTACACTGATGTCACTGGCTAATATTATGAAGTAATACTGTCATCATTTTATGGAAACACACAGCATACTTAAATTTTACATGGTATACTAGGAGGACCTTTTGTAATTATGCCAATTTAATTGTTTTAAATAATTACCTTATTATATATGCAAACATGATAATAATAATGAAAATATACTGCAGTTATTGTGTTCAACTCTAATTTTACAGTGAATTTATTGTAATATTAAATGAAACCTGTCTATATGGTTGGAACCTGTATTGTGGAAGATTTGACATTTTTGGGTCCATAGAATGCATGATAAATGTTTTTAAAAACTTCTCTATGCTGGAAAACTTGTCTAATGTTGGAAAGTTTGTCCGGTCCCATGAGATTCCACCATAAACAGGTTTTACTGTATTTTAATTGAAATCTGGCAATTTATGCCGAATTGGTTATATATGTTTCAATTGCAGAATTGGTTTATAATATTAACTACTAATGTTCTTATATTTAATTTGAGTTTTGAAATAAGCTATGTAGTAAACTTTGATTTTGAAACTTTCATTTTGAAATTGAACAACCCTGGGAAATCATGGTGATTGAACAAATATGTTACATATATAGGCCAATAATGAAATTGAAGAGTATTTTGGAGAAGTAAAATTTTTGGGCCAGATTGGGTTATTGCGCATGAGGGCCTAAATCGATGAAATCAATAAAATCATCATAAGTAGATTTGCGCACGAACATTGTACAAGTTACATGTTATTTCACAATATGTAATACATTATACTGTATATACCTTACATGTTCTTGCATTTTATTTACATCCACCCTGTCGATGATTTTGCCTACAATGTTATGTTTGTCTTTCAATTGCGAAGGTCCATTATGGGTTTCATCCGCATCTGGGACTTCTGGAACAGCCTCTTCCTTCCAGACTTTTGGGACCGTTTCTTGGGTGCCATTGTAGGAGATGGATGATATATTTGCGAAATAAGCGATCACAATTCCTACACCGATTCCCAGTGCCAACCCCAGGAGTGCAACTAAGGTGTAAGTCAACACTCTAACATTCATTTTGGTGCTTGCCGTTTACTCGCAATTTACCATTTTAAAAATCTGTATAAAAGAGTAAAGCAGATGTGAGTCGGCCATTAGCTTGAAACTTTCATTTTGAACTATGTGTACGTCTTGGAAGCAGACAAATGGGCTTCCAGCAGATAAAACCCTCTTATTTATACAAAGCACTTTTGCATGCATTACTCCTCTACCTAATTTCAAGATGAAAACAGCTTTTAAAACGTTTTTTCCCTCTCTTTGATGCGAACACAAATGGCCTTTGGTCTCTAATGACGTCACTCAGCAATTTTCTCAGCACCGCTTCATGCATAACCCACGTTCAGTTGCATGATAATAGGGTTTGTGCTTGAAACTCACAAATGGACGATTTAATTTGATGACAGATTATATTTTGTATATGTTACGGGCAATCTGCGTAATCGGGCAATGTGCGTATTGCCCGGGCAATACGCACATTGCCCGATCATGAGG
>JAQFZQ010002359.1:0-14293 GCA_034696005.1 Glomeris marginata | reverse complement strand
GGCTTCTCTGTCAGGCTTAGGGTAAAGCGGCCCCTGCGCAGCAAAGCACTGTGTGAAATTCGGAGGAAAATAGCGCGTTTGTCCAAACGTAATAAACGAAAGTTTTGAAGTAAATCTCATCAAGAGGAACAACTTCCAAATTGAATGTACACATCTAAATGCGACAGATTAATAGTTTGTTTTATGTTGTCCTTGATGAAGTGTGACAAGGTCATGGCAAGCAAGATGATTGGAGCTGCCATAGTGAACTTCCTATTCACTTTTGACACATTCGACAGGATACCTGTCACTGTTTTCCAGTTATTTCATGAAATCACAGACTTTTGGTCCACCCTGTATTGATAATTTATTGCACTACCAACCTTTCAATGCCGAGTTGTAATCAACGAGTAGACCCGCTATTGGTGGGAAAATTGCTGTCGCCAAAATAGACCACAATTTTTGCCTGCCATATTCTCCTTGATGCTCTCTAGACATCATCAAGGCAGTAGCATCCAGGAGTGCGTAACAGCTGTTGACTAGCATTGTCCCTATGAGCCTCAGGGGAAGATATGCCCAGAATACGTATCGTGGTACTCGATTCATCTTGATGCAACTTTCCGGGACGTCATCAGTTTCCATCAAAGAGACATCATAAAGCCAATTGCAGTTGTGTGTAACGGACTCATTCCAGTTTTCCAATGAAATTGAAATTCCGCAACCACTCGAATTTTCAACATTCCAAGAATCCTCAACCCGAAGAAGAATTTCTTTCCTCTCCATGATACTGGAAATATTTTCCAAAGCTGAGCATTCATTCAGTATATCGACATAATCCGTGCTATTTACTCGTTGCAGACTGCAGTGGGAGACAGTAGCCATTAGTGTATTATTCCGTTCGAACCAACACTGATTCCTCGAAGTGGGACATCCCGCCATTTCAAATGATCTCCCAGATTCAGCAACTGTTAAAGTCCCTAGAACTGGGGGTATGGGACCAATTTGCGGAAATGACAACAAAGAACAGTTGAATGCTGCATTAGCCACCAGACATAATATTATCATCAGTTTGAAACTTCCAAACTTGTCTGCAAGATAGCCTGTAAATAAACAAAGCAAACATCTTCACAATTTCCAAATGTTAACCTAGGATTTTCATAACCACGGATCTGAGTCCCTAAAACTAAATATACTATGATTCAAACCTGTTAGAAAAGATTGTTTTGTATGGGTTTCTTTTCACAGCAAATATTTAAATTGTACATTAATTAAAAAAATTTCCTGTACAATTGATCTTTTCTTTCAAGAAAATGTAAATTTTCCTCACTAAGATGATAGACATGTCCAAATGAACAAACCTGCGACAGGAGGGCCACACAGTGCCATGAAAGGAATTAGTGCATGAACAAGGGCAGTTTCTTCAATGGTGATCCCAATTTGCCTCATATGGACAGTTAAATATGGCAGAAGGCAGTAATAAGCTAAAAATTGAAATAATACTTTAGAGCAGAATAACTTCACATGAAATACTGTAATATTTGCCAAAGTTTCTTACCTCCATTGTAAAGAAAAAGTAATGCTTTCAGAGGTAATAACTTCTTGTTTGGCGCCAAAGCCAAGATATACTCCTTCATTCCCATTTTTCAAGATTTCGTGCACTTCAACAGAAGATTAACAATCGTTGCAGAGAACTGAAATATGTGGATTCCATCATCGGACGAGAAACACTCCAAGAAGGCAAACTCGCCAGTACAAGAAGTATACCTTGAAAAACCACTGCCAGGGCCACTGTCATCCCAATGGCAAATTGCGACCTCGTCTCTGGTCAGCCAATGATTGAACAGCTCGGTTGCAGGCGGTTGACCAATAAAATTTATATACATTTCTTCGTAAAAATATTGGAAAGTTCCTCTAGCAAAGCACGTGCGGAAAAGATGTGGAGTGCAATTATTTCCTACATAAAATTATAGCACAAACTTCTAGTCATATCGAGGTCAAGCGCAGTATATTATTAATATAGTAATCGTATGGGTTCAAAACTGCTGTCATATTTTTTTTTCCAATTTGTAAAATATTGTGGTAATGTATTTTGGAATACAACCGAGTATAGTATAATCAAGAGTGGTATTTATATGTACTGCAATTCACTTCAAAATTCGAACTCATTACTTCGGCTTGGCCTGAATGAAGTATCTAGGTCCCAAACTCCTTGGGATTCAGTTTCAGATTCCATCCTAATTTGACATTCTCAATGGTCGTATATATCTTGTTTTGATGGGATAAAGAAGGATGACACCTGATATGATCAATGGACCATTGTTAGATTTATTTTTCTTGAATAGTACGTTTATAGCTATATAGGAACTCCTATGTAGGATTTTTTGTTATCATTTTGCTGTGCCTGTCTCCTTGAGGCTCTTGAATGCCCTTGATGCGAATCTTAAGGGTGGGTATTCTCAATCCCACTGCATTACGGATCACATATTATCCGCATACTCATAAGTCTTGTATATTGCAACAATGAATATTTTAATATTAAATAAAATTCTTGAGAATACATCGTTTTTGTAAGACTCGCTCATCAGAAAAAATAAGTTTGGTCATTTTGAGAGCATTTTCAAAGTTGAAAAATGTATAACTTGGGCAGCGTGCAACGGTAAAAATACATCTGTGGCACAAAATGGAACGCATTAGTGTGAATTTTTAACCTTTACAAAACTTTTTGAAAGCTGCCGCACATTTCGAGTACCGGATGAAAGTGCGCAGATCCTTGTAAGACTTCTAGCACATTTCAGCGTACTTATTGCATACCTGCTGAACCGCAAGCTTTTAATATGCATTCTGAATACTGCACAAATGCATATTGCCTACAGCATTTGTCTGTATAATAAGGATGAAAATGAAACCTGGTAAGGCTTTCTTGCATCTATGCCACATACAGAGTTAAAGCCATATATAATCAATTTCCAACGCCATATTAAACCGAGTTTTCCATTTTTACACTGAAATCCACGTAAGCAAGACAGTGAACAACACCAAGTGAACACAGCCTATTTTTGCTCGGTTTACTGCAAAGTTCAAGGTGATCGTGGTACAACTATCACCTTGACTTGTACACTGGAGTGCAATTGAAGGAAAACAAAATTTCCATCAATTACGATATTAATAAATCCGATGACTTTATCTATATAGGTCTGCAAGTTTTTTCTGGACTGGCAAATTCGGGGAAACGCTCGATAGTTTTTAAATTTAGTTATCTTATCTGAAAGGGGCTTTCCGTAAATCCATGATGAAAACAGATTCAATGAAAATGTAAGAATTCTGAAACCTGCATTTTGGAATGGAAGCTATTGTATTGGCAGTGCACATACACAGATAAGGAGTAATAACATGTCATCATCTGTTTTATTTAATTCTTATTATTATGCACGCTCTAATAGCCAAGGCGAATGTTATAGCAAGGAGTTTGGTTATAGCATGTAGGGGCATAGGTTTAAAGACCTTGCAATTCCATATATTTAGTGGTTTTCAGATAAACTATCGTCGCTCCAAGCAAACGCCTCATTTCTAAATTTTATACCAGTAAAAATTGGCAAAAAATGCAACGATATTCTTGCATTTTTAATAATATCCAGTTGCAACGGGTTCTAACACAATCTGGAGTCTTAACCCAGTTATTTAGATAACGAAACCGGAGTACCAGGAGAAAACTCATTAAAAGCTGGTAGGATAAATTGAATTTTTGTTTGTGATTATGCAATACATTACATCATTTCATGAAGTTCAAACACTTCTTTAATTTGCCGGACATTTTCAGGGTAAATTATATATAATTATGTACTGTATACATTGTATATCTACAGCGTGGCAACTAATACTAAATTACTTTTCTGGATTTAAAAAAGCAATGAAATTATGCTTTGTGGCCAAGGACAACCGCCTAATACGTGTTAGATAAAAAGGTGATCGTGGAATTTTAGACCCGTTTGAGTTGGAAGACGGTTCTTTTATACACTTGCAATTTATAATGTATTTGGTACAAGTCTATGGATATATTTTCATCCTACTCCCTTCTATGTTATTATTGAAACCACTCGAAATAATCAGCTTTTAATGAATATTTATATTGCAATTTCAAATCCTCCACACTAATCACTCAATTTGCACCACAATTTTGATTAAGATCGAAGTTTTATATGACTCATAGATTTTATCCATCTATAATACATTGGAGTAACACTCAGAAATGCGTTATAAAGTTGCACATATTGTCACGGAAAAAAAAATGTTGCAGAACACTACTGGTATATTATGCGCAAGGAAAGATTAACAAATAGTAACACATACATGCAAAACCCAACGTAAATACAAATTACCAATGCATAAAAATGAATTGCCTTCAGTTAATTAATTGCACTACCAACTCGCCATGTTGAGAAGTTAAGTACAATATTAAAAAAGCTTGTAGCATAAATTTGGTATGAGGAAAAGCAAATAGGAGGTCAGCAAGTTTGGGTATCATTATGTACATATGCACTAGTACGTATTACAACAAATGATGGATATGCGAATCTTCAACTTTGTCACCCCAAGACCGACCCCAATTTTCCATGTCACCAAATATTAATTATTATCCTAAGTTTGAAGCTGGGAAGAAGCCATTGTTGTTGGGTGCCATGGCATTACAGACACGTGGTAGGCCTATTACGACTCAGGCGTCACAATGTCCTGTTGCGGACTGCTCTAAAACCAATGAATGACTTGAGTCATATTGCAGTTTTAGACAATGGCATCCTCTCCATGATAATATCAGCAACAAACCCGCTGATGTAAATTTCAATACCACACAATCATGCTCTAAATGCACTCTAACTTCGAAGCAAGTGCCCTAATTTAGTGATTAATTTTTGCGTTTTGATCTACGATATGTCAAGTTTAACCTTGTCAGTGCTTGAAATGCGCCACGTTTCGTCCTTGTCATACTCTTGGTCATACACAAAAATATTTCTGAGAAACAAGATGGCCATCGTTCAAAGACAGTAAAAATTGTAGAAAAATGTTTTTATATGACCCATAATCATGCAGAAAACTAGATTTGCATGGCTCAAGTGCCTAGCTATATACAATATTGTCTGTATACAGTCTCCCAGAAACCTGGATTTGACGAGACCACAATATATCATTTGCATTGAGAACCATTTTTGCAAACTAATTTAGTAACGGATATCAAATTGAAATATAATTATATTAACGTAAGTCATATTCCCAATAGTTTCGTACACGACTTCAGACTTCTGAAACATTGTTCTAGACGGAAACAATGCACTATACGTATAGCTATGTACTTTACGCCATCACGATCTTTGAACACATTATATAAAACCCATTTGGGTTTCATATGATCAATGTTGAAATTGCAGCGTATTGGACACACTTTGGTAGTCTAATACGAGGATTGCAGTAAATCATCATAATCATTTCACTTGTAATTATTTCAACATAGTTTGGAGAGCTTCAGCATTCTTTTCGTCATCAATTATATATTTCTCTTTGCAGTCAGAAGAGTTGTCTTCGACTTTAACAACTGAAATATGTAAACCATTTTCAATACGACAGCCTACGTAACTTTTGGCCCGTACTGAAAATTCAAACTTAAAATATATCTACAGAAATACTTTGTTTAATTTCAAATTACGCATTTCGCTGTATGTGATTTTCCCAAAAATATCTGCATTTCGGGCCTCATTCGAAATTTTTATGACAACATGTGCATTCCAAGACTTAAATTCATTATTGCGCAAGGAGTAATTTATTTGTAAACATTGTAAGAGCTACGATCAAAGAGTTATTAACGATGAAAATAGCGTGCAAGGTTTTCATAAGTGATGCCAAACACGTATAAGTGGGTAAAACCAAACTCTAAATTGCTGAAGAAAAAGTTGTTTGACAAATATATTCGCTGAAAATTTCATAATCTTGTTTCTAAGAAAAATAATACCCAAGTCGTTAATATAATAATAATGCGCCTTGTAAATTATATGTTGGACCCTAATTTGTGTAATAATAAATGCACAATGGAAGAAAAAACTGTATACATTTTGAAAAGCTGGTTTTTGCATATGCTCAAATTTGCTCATTCCTATAATCAACCTATAAGACACACGGCTCAAAATAATATAAAATAATTGTTTGACAATACCTTTCTTGGCTCTCCGAAGATATGTGAAATAAACTACCAGAAATACTCCTCCACAAACTGCGCTGACTAGGGCCATAATACGAAATGCAGTACGAGCCCCCAAAAATTGCATCATCGTTCCACCGCTGAAACTTCCAATACCTTTCCCTAAATTGAAAGAAACGTTAATTATAATCTTGTACAATATATATATATATAACTAACAACTAGTACATGCTTTTCAAGGTTTCACACTCCACGAAAAATGTTGAGGCTACATCTTTAAAATTATTTAAATTAAGCTATAAATCTGTGAACTTCAGACGCAGCTTCAAACATTACGCAACCAAGATTGCGCAATAACTACAAGGCTACTGTTATTAATACACTCTGTATTCAATTCATGTCCGCAATGTCCTAGATGTTTCGGAGAATAAATCAAAAGCCATTCATTGGGCTGTTTTATCATGGTTTTATTTCTTTTGATGCAGCAATTATTAATTCACGGAAATTATTCATGGTAAATAGTTGCACTTGAAAAAGTTTTGTAAAAATTAAACTTTATGATTTCATACAACTATGACGAGGACAAGTGTTTCTTTGTGTCATAACGATTATGCAGTTCCTTAATTGTTTCTACAAAATATTGTTATATTCTGCATAATAAATCTGCATGCATAATATGAGCATTGCAAGGACAAACAACATTCTATAAATAAAAATTCCATGTAAACATTATTTGAAGAGGCCAACGAGCTTTTTGTAATCGTAGAAAAACGTTATCTTAATTGATATTGGCCTTCTAGTACATTCCCACAAGACAACCAAAATATCAAAAACCGCGTATCTGATATAAAAAGGTATGGTATCTTGAAGTATATCATGAAGCAATGCCACGTTGATGGCCTCTGCAGAAAAATTTCCAACACGTGACATTAATATTGCTCCAATTTCTGGAGCTTTGTTCAAATTTACTGGCTGTGAAAATATTGCATCTAGTTTTCGTTATTGGAATTATATTAAGTATAAACGCGAAAAAACAGGTACTATATTATATTAGGTTACAATAAACATGGGAATTAATTATGTTATAAACTCACAATTCATGTCCTTTATAAAACGTACTCGCACCTACTGTATGGCAGTCGTACTGAATGAATGGTACAAACAGGTGTAGTGATGAAATATATAGCCTTTGACACTATATGCAAATTTTCACTGAATCACTGCCCAATGAAACAACGAGTTATTATTAACTGACTCAATACTTTTCATTTTCACAATTTCTATTTAATTACTATTTTTTAAATCTCGAATTAAAATCAGAAGTGTATGCTAACCTTGTTCATAAGCTATATAGTAGTACAAATATGGTATACGGGTGTAATTAATAACGCAATTTTTGTTGCATGTTATAAATAATTAATCATTACAAAATGATACCTAACAAAAGTATTGGCTGTTATTAACGCCATCTGTTGGCAATATATCGTATAGTCTAGAGTCTCTAATTAAAGTTCAAAATGGTGTGCTGTTATACTAATTAGGTGTTTTTTTTGTTGCTTTTTCAAACATGCGTGCGAAAATAAAACTCATTACCTACGAGTAACAAAGCAAGCCTTGTTAAAGCACTTCAACGACAGAATTCATAAAATCTTTGCAATAATTAATGAATCATAACATAATTAGCTAAACACATCTACATATGTCAATATAGAAATATTAATTCTCAGCAATAACTAGTTTAAATTTATGAAACTTGTCAATTAAGGTATCCGGCCTCTACCTCAATACACCATAGACCACACAATGGTGTAATTTTATAATTCATAATATGGCTTTATATAAGCTTACAAAAATATCCGAAAAAATTCTTAACTATTATCACGTTTTCGATAAAATTAGTTGCAATACTAAAATTTGTAATTACCAATTCCATAATGTATCCCTCCCGTCGCTCCTTGCAGAGTTGCAAGTAGGCCCTTTGGTGCGATTGCTGCCCCATAAGTCGCTGCAGCCACCCACATCAGATGGAGTGTGAAAACTTCGAAAAACTCCAATGCTAAGCTCCACCATGGATTACTAAAAATATACAAAAGATAGGCTAATATGAAGGTCCAGAAAAAATTCATTTTATCGGAATATGCTGTTCACTGCTCGATACATAAAGTTTATGAAAAACGGCATTCATGATACTGTAATAGTAATATGACAACTTTAGCTCTTACTATATCATGGAGTATCCCATTAGCCGCAACGAATAGAAGAGAAATGCCATGAGAAGGACGTTAACATTTCCTATTCTTTGGATAATTTTCTCGGAAGAAAACAATGCTGGCAGACTAATAACCGAGCCTATAGTTACAGTCAGGCCTGAAAATGCAATAAAATACTATTGTTAAATATTCTCTGAATAAGCACATTGATTATTGTCTATATGGTTACCTAGAAGAACGGTAGAACTGCCCAGATCGATGAGGAACCAATACATGAAAGTCTCAATGAATCCCCAAAATGCTCCCAGGAAGAAGATCATCATGAAATAAATTACTATTTCCGCTTTTTTCATAAGTGTCTTCAGGTCTCGTAGCATTTTTCCAGACGGTTCTTCAATAGCAATCTTGAGGAAGAAACTCAAACAGATGGTTATGAGGATGCAGAAGTCAAAGACATAAAATGCAGGAGCATAATCCATGTAGCCTAAATGCAAATTGTTACATTCAGATAGCATCAAACAAGTAAAGTTCCACGCGACAATGCAGATTTTAAAGTTAACCACTTGAATTCATTAAAGGTAAACTGACATGGTTTTGAACAATACCCTGATAATCGGTTTTTAAGTAGTCATTGTGTCCCTTATAACACTGGGGAAAGCAGAAATCGATTACAAATTGAAAAACAAAAGTTGTAAGCGTTTTACTGATCTGTGACGTCACATCTTGTGATGTCACAGTAGCTCAGTATGAAGTGCCTATTGCTCCAAAAGAATAATATGGCCTCAACCAATGACATCCTAGTGAATGACGGCATTGTACAAACTGCATTTCCAACTGCAAATGTATACATTGAAGCCCCGCCCAATCATAGCTCCGCCAATCCACAAGCCGCAATGAAAAAAGTCGTCAACGTGATTCAAGCGAGGCGAACAGTGAGTGCCCCATACTCGCAACCGCTCGCAACCCAGTACCGTTTCCAGTACCGTTTCCATGGAAACACTCATAACTTTTTCTTCAATTTGTAGTAGATTTCAGTTTGCCCCAGTGTTACAAGGGACACAATAACTATACTTAAAAACGGATTATCAGGGTATGGTTCAGGTTCAAAACCATGTCAGTTCACCTTTAACTGTAAGGATAGTTGATTTTGGACACAGATGACTGTGATTTTTTTAGTTGACAAATATATATGCAACACCTAAATTATGCATTGTGCAATGATATCGAAAAACGAAAATACAAAGTGCTGTAAACTTCAATTTTCCTTACAGTTCAACAAAATGGAGAGTCTCATCGAGTTAACTAAAAATTACTGTATATTGTAATTATTTCCAAATCTGTTTGCCTCTTGTGCCAGCTAGGTAATCCAGGAGAATTCCTGTGATTGGCGAGAATACAGCAGTTGCCAGGGTTGACCACAACTTCTGCTTGCCGTAGTCAGCATTGTGTTCCTTGATAATGGTGAAGCTGGTAGCGTCCAACAGGGAAAATGTTGTGCCCGCAAATATATTTGCAATATTTCGGGTGAAAAAGTAAGACCAAAAAGTAACAGCATTGTTTCCTTTGGTCTTGGTGCACGATCCGAATAATGTTGCATTGACAATAAAAATGCTGGAACAATTGAAACTTTCGTCATTCCCAGTAAAATTCACTAACTTGTAGTAACAGTATTCTGCATCTGATGATTCTAATGTTATTAGAAATTCAGTAACGACGGCATCCTTAACACCCGTTTCCATCTTATGTAATGGCGTTGTTGATTGAAGATTACTTATTATAGAAAGTTCACTTCTCCTTGTCCTATTTAGCAAATAGTGAGTCTCGTTCTCTAATAACTGCATGCTTTCGTTCAATGGCATATATTCAATTGTAGTGACATTTCCTGACGACAGTGTATCATCAATCACTGAGCTCGGGATGAACTGTTCCAAGATGCCCATTCGGGAACCATTGTCTAACAACCATCCATTTTCCAAAGTTGTATCATTTTCCAAATGTTGTTCAATTTCAAGATTCGGTCCACTTTCAAATGGCAACTTCATTTCCTGATTGGAATAGTTCGAGTAGTAGCTGTTATTCTCAGTTGGGAATAAAATGGGGACTACCACTTGAGAGCTATCGATCGCCTTTGAATCCAACTCGACAGTTGTGTTGATCTGCACAAGAAAACTGTTTTGACATTTATCAGAAGCTGCGCACTTCTCAATCCGAAACAATGTAGAGTTTGGAAAGCACAGAATTTCCATTTTCCTAGGACTTTCCATCACTTTATAATGGGGAATCGCAAGTAGGGCAGTGTAAAGAGCTGCAGATATGGTTAAACAAGTGATAAGAACTGGTTGAAACCGTCCAAGGCGATCGGCAACTACCCCTGTATAAAGAACACATTTAATCAATAACAAATCAATTGAAACCTGTGTCTACCAACTTATATACGATGCAGCAGGTTTTAGTAATGGAGTATAATTATTATAGGTCTATTATATGACTAACTTTTTAAAGTTTGCACTCAACTAGCAGAACTTTGTTTGTGGAATCACTTTGCAAAAGTAAACATTGCTTGATTTGTTTAGAATTGTAAGATCTAAAATGGCAGATTTGGGCAATAGCGTATACGCTATGTATTAGATGAACCGTTTTTGTGTGGCTCCATGCCTCCAAATGTAAGGACCACATGAAAATAAAACTAATTACTTCTTATTTGAAGAATGTATTCACAGAAATCGAATTTGCAAACATCCCTGCATGCTGGCTCAAAGAGGTTGCATGGTGAATCTGATCTTCAAGCGAGTGAGGGGGAGGGGGTTTATCAGTGAGTAGTGACGTCACTAGACAAGTTCTATTCACAAACATGGCAAGGAGGAAGTTCTATAAATATGGAAATCTTACTTTTGCATACCTTCTAAAGAATTAACAAACATTTTTATTTCTTGTTCCGCCATTTTGATTCTTAAATTAAGCATTTACTGTGCAACTTCAGACCAAAGTTAGATTACAGGGAATTCTATATTAGATTTCAGTTTTGTTATTGTCTTAAAGACCTTGATTATATCATTGATTATATACACAAACTGAATCTTATAAATAACGCAATTAAATGTCAAGTCGAACGCTCAATAAAACATAGTAATATACGAAAATGGTCGCAATTCAAACAGACAGTTTGATAACTTAGTCATAATCAAATAAAATTGATTGGATTTACTACATACGTATATAGTATATAGTCATTCAAAATTCAGCATTTCAAATGGTATAATTCATAAAACACAACTCGCCTGCAATCGGAGGGCCAACAAAAGCGGAAATTGGAAGCACTGCATAAACAATAGCAGTCTCTTCAATGGTCAGTCCGATTTGCTTCATATGCACCGTCAAATATGGAAAAATGCACGCAACAGCTGCAATATTGCAACAATTGATATATAAATGCATGAATTTATGCGTATATAACATTACACATGATCCATGATTCTCACCTCCAGCAAACATAAACAGGACAAGTTTCAGTGGGATCAGTTCCCTGTTGACTTGGAATAATTTCTTCATCCTGGACTTGGAGCACATTTTCACTACATACAATAACATGCATTTCATGTATATGTACATATTCATATTTAAATTTATGTTAACTCTACTGATCGATATGTGATGTACAATTAAATACTATATATATATATACTCTATGCGCGAATTAAAAGTATTGTCCACTAAATACATATTGCTCCAACATTCATTAAACATTGCAATTATAATTTCGTGTCCATATCATAAAAATGTCAAATAATAGCTATAATGTATGATGGCAACTCACTATTAGTTGATTATTAATGGCTGCTTACAAATGGTCCTCGTTCACCGCAGATGAGAATTACAATGCAAGCCCAAATTAAACACTACCGGGGGCAAACAGTTCAACGTCTCATGTGTGCTTCCTGCATTTAATAGTATTTTTGCTTGCCATTCTAAGCAAGACAAACTGCCGCAGATGATAAAAGTCGACGTCACATCAAACCCTAATCGTCCAGTAACAAATGACCTATACAAACCCCATTCAGATATTAGAAGCAACGTCATATGTATTTGCACTTTATATTTAGTGTCAACCTGTCCGCAACTATAACACATGTCGAGTTCCTTCATCTTCTGCAATTGGGACCCTTATCTCGATTCAAGGGGTTGTGTGTACCAAACGTATCATTTGTCCATAACAGCAAACAAAAGTTCCATGTTGCAAATATGTAGCCAAATGAAACGTTCATTGCCCTCGCACAATATCTTATATTTTCGAAGCATCAAATGGTAGCAATACATTTTAGAGCAGTGATTCAGAAATTTCCACTGCACTTAGCTCGGTATGCACATCCAACTATACATTTAAAATTCCACAGGCAGAATATTAGAATAGCGTATTTCTTTTACATGTAGTTTGGAAGAAGCATATGATGCAGCATTAATTAATTTAAAATGCCACTAAAATTAATCATAATATTTTATCATTGGCTTTTAAAGTCGGTTTCCAAATTATCTGCATTGCTAGCATGGAAAATAACTTCATTAGTTGAAGATGCTTCAAAATCCGAAAACCTTTCCTCCGATTTTGTGGAAATAAAATCCATTTCAAAAAGTTTTACAGCGGAATTGTCTTCAATTTCGGATAGTTTCTTGAAAGCTTGGACTTCGGCTTCATTCATTTCAATTGTCTCAGAAATTTCTGCATGGATTTGTACAAGTCAATAAACTTATACTTAAAAATAGTTAACGATAAATTAATTTATATTTACTTGATGCTCTTATTTGTATCTTTCTGATATATGCCAAGTAAACCACGAAGTACACGATGCCGATAACAGCACTTGCAATACCCATTATTCGGAAAGCCTCGCGTGCTCCAGTGTTTGTTATAAGGGCACCTCCAATAAAACTTCCAACACCCCTACCTTAATTTGCATTAAAATTTGGACATTGAAATCCTATTCCAATAATAAATAAATCTATTCCTGCTTACCAATTCCATAATGAAATCCTCCCATCACTCCTTGCATGGTTGCCAAAAGGCCCTTTGGGCATAGGTGGGCCCCGTATGTAGCTGCTGAGACCCACATCAGGTGCAAAGTGATCACTTCCATTGCTTCAAACATTAAAGACCACCATGGGTTGCTGCAACAGAAATCGTCAAATTTATAAATCAACTTCATATTCATTCGACATAGAGATCATCTGTACCCAATTATTCAATAGCAATGCAATCAGAATTGCATCATAGTAATTTTAATAATTGGGTAAGACGCCATAAATTGCTGAATATCTTACTATATCATTGAGTATCCAATAAATCTGATTCCATAAAATATCAGCGAGCAAACCAAGACATTCACATATCCAATCTTCTTCACAATACTTTCAGACGAAAACATGAATGGAATGCTGACGCCAGAACCAACAGTCATAGTAAGTCCTCAACAAGAATTTGAATGCACACTAACATATATTACACAATCAGTGCATATATACCAAAACAGTATTCTAAAATTGTACTTACCCAGAAGATATTTCGGGCTGCCCAAATCAAGCATATACCAATACAGAAAGGTTTCCACAAATCCCCACATACATCCAATAGCGATTATTATTAGCATGAAAATGTTGACCTCAGCATTTTTCAATAGATTAGCCACATTTCTAATCATATTGTCAGTTGGGTTTTCAAACTGACAATCCAGTTTGAAAGTTATAAAAACTGTTAGGGTGGCGAAAAAATCAAACATGTAGAATGCGGGGGAGAAATCAGTAATACCTGCAAGTCAAATAAAGAAAGTCAACATGTTACATCTAAGAATAACTTCCCCATCAGAAAAAACATGTACATTCCTGCAGGAATTTGTCAAACCGAAATAGTCCTGCAGGAAAGTGGGAAATC